>NJDC01010339.1:87528-115368 GCA_002245475.1 Calephelis virginiensis | reverse complement strand
CAACAGCTGTCTTTTCCTGTCAAGAGAGCAGATTATACTATTTTATTTGTTTTTGTATATTTGTTATGCGTAACGTGATGACGTGTCCCGGTTTGGAGGATAAGGTAGCCGGTAAACTTACTTTTGCTCGAGGCCTAACATCACGGCCTCACGTTGGCAACAAACCATTAGCACCTTTGGTGTCCCTAGGCGGCGTGAGTTTCTTACCATCAGGAAATCCGTCTGCTTGTTTGCCTTCCAATATCACAAAAAAAAAGATTACTTGGCCAATAACCAACCGATTTTGATAGTTCTTTAATATAAAGATAAGTCCTCATTCTCAATAGTTTAATAAGTTAAGGATAAAACTACAAATATTATATATATATATATAATAATAAAACTACTACTGTGATTTGGTCATGGTCCTTTTTATCAACACCATAAATTTTGTCAACACGTGACAAGTGGTTTTTATGTTTTGGGACCACCTCTGAATCATAACCTACCTTTCTAAACAGAACCATTAAAATTATTTCGTTAATGGCCGAACTATCGCAAAAAACATGCAATATGTAAGCGCAGTTAAACTGCAAAATCCGACTCCAACTATGAAAGGAGACACAGCCTCCATGTTTTTTTTTTTTCGAAAGATAGCAAATGATGACTAAATGGTCTAACATCAATTTTATTAATATCCTACAAGTAGGTAGTTAGTATAAGTAAGTATCTTTACGCGTATATCCCCATCTGCCCACATCGCAGAGGGACAACCAGGGCACTCACGACTAGCCGAAGATACTAAGTCTCACAATGTGAAGGTGGCTTATAACCAACCGGGCACTCATCCAATCCCGAGCAACATTTCTTTTTTAAATTTGAAAAACCACATTTTCCTTTTGTTGCCCGACCCGGGTCAAGTCCTACACCTGGATCGCTATATCACACAGTCGATTAGTAGGTAGTTATTTAGTTATATCAAGTTATATCAAGTTTATTTTATACTGAAGGTAAACTAATCCGAAGATAAAAATATGTGAGACAACCTTGAAATCATGATCTAACTTTCTTTAAAATAATTATCAAAATCGCGTGACAAGCTTACAAAAAAAATGTACCGTCGAATTAAAAACTCGCTTATAACAGAAAATGTTACGATTTTTATCTTTCGACGAATACAAGAATTTTATTAACACTCTAAACGCTATCACTTTTAACATAAACCAGACGACATTTGCAGCGTTCGAGCGGTTTGTTAATCTGTTAATGGAATTATCCCACAGCCAATGTCACTAACAAAATATTAAAGGCCAGAAGGTTATACTTACTGGAAATGTCTTTAGGCTTTAAAATAAGAATTTCTTTGGAATGGAATTGAACTTGTATCTACAAAACCATCTTCATCCTACCTTCAATGCACGGGCACCCTGGTTTCTATTGCACGGGATTGGATACCGGTTTAGTCTTAGCAAAAGTAACCAGGGTCAGCTTTGTATTTTTTTTAATATTCTCTACAAAACAAAATAAATTTATCTCATTGTATAATAATACCTATTAGAGGAAAGAGTATTTTGTCACAAGTAAGAAAACTAAAAAATGTTGAGTTATATATCACTGAATAAATTAAATAATTAGTCTGTGATCATTGTCTTACATTTTTTTTTATTTTTTATTTTTTTTTTATATTGGAAGGCAAACAAGGAGACCCCGTGTTACAAGCGTTATCCCGTGTTGGTCCGGGCTCCTTTGCAGAATATACCATCTGCCTTCCTTGCCAGGCAGCTCGTAAAAGACGATTATAGTCTTACCGTCACTAACACCGTGACATCTGGCTAGGACATCGCAGCGACTCGTCCGGATTGGTACTACTTCTTTTTTTTAATTGAATTTTTTTCTCAAATTTTAGTTAGACTTAATGTTTTAATATTGTATTATCTATAATAAAGAGCCTGTTTATTAATAGTCGTCTTTCCAACTTGAAAATTGCAGAATGTCCGGTACCAATTTAAGTATTATCATTTTGTTAATAAAAAAAGTTTGCGTCTTTATCTACGAGATTTCCAAAAACTGGACAAAAGTTTTTACTAAGTATCTAACAATTTTTTTTTTGTTTTTTACCTTGAATATTGCAAAAAATCCTAATAAAAAAAAATCACTCTCTCTTTTATAGGAATAGGGGTAAATTCCCGAAAATATATCCACATTTTTTTCATTCGCTAAAAAGAGTCCGCATACTAAGTTTTAGCCTTCATTCTTAATAATTATTGAATTTCCCCCGTGTTGGTCCGGGCCCCTTTGCAGAATAGGCCATCTGCCTGGTAAACTTACTTTTGCTCGAGGCCTAACAGCCCGACCTCATGTTGGCAACGCACCATTACCGCCTTTGGTGTCTCTAGGCGGCGTGAATTTCTTACCATCAGGAAATACGTCTGCTTGTTTGCCTTCCTATATCATAAAAAAAATGACCAATTAAATTTTATCTCATTGATTGCCTCTCAATGGCCTAATGTGTATGTGTATGAAGCATCGATCTCCTATTAGAACGTAACCAATACTTGTGTTTTTTCTTAGGCGACTGCTTTTTGTGCCCTTACGGGACAACTGAAATAGTTTCCCATACCGTTACAAGAGTTACAGTCATTTCAGATTAATAGGAGGACAAGCAGATATAAACTTCCGTGGAGCAAGCAGTTATATATCAGCACGAGCTCGATCCACAATCGAGTCACTGACTTTGGCATAAAGTAGCCATATTCAACAGGACTTCTAATAAATTGTTCTTAGAAGTCAGTAGGCTCAGAATCCACCACATAAATATTTCATACTATCTAATATTTCACACTATCTAATACTCATTATCAGCTAAGAAGTTGAATACGTTAAGTCAATTTTCTTTCCCCTATTTTGAGAATGCAATGCCAATGCCATTCCAAAAACATATAATCATAAAATCCATTAATTGTTACCGTCCGTATAATCGCGTAACAAACATACAAAAAACATAATGGTCATTTGAGAACCTTATTGGAGTCTTTTAACATTTTTAACATTTTTAACATTTAACATTTAACACTTTTAATATTTAGCTGTTTAGCTAAAATCTCATAAGAACTTAATCGCATTTATCAATTTGAGGTCTATGTTGAAAAAGCTAAAATACTAAATGTAAATAATCATAACTTCACTACACTTCCATTAGTTATAAGCCTGTGTAATTCACTTGATTGTTTCGTTTCTTGCATAATTACTTAGCTTTTGTTACTTAATTATGAGGTTTTTAGCTTTAACAGGGCGAGCTGATTTATAATTCCTATTAAAACCCCGGTAAAGTGGGCAACTCGTTCCAACTGAACTAGATTTTGTAATATTAAACAATTGTTTAGGAAAATATTGCTAAATATTAGATTATAAATAAATAAGCAACCTTGCTCGACTATACTCTGGTGATAAAGTTTATTATTAAAATAAACTTCTAAGTGTTAACTTAGTTAAACTTAGTGAAAGCAAAATCAATTTTAAAACAAAATCTTATTTCATATCCACACAAATAGAGCATACATTTTTAATCATAAAAATCATAATAATCATAATCATAATCGAAATAAAACTTCAAAAAATTTTAATACAATTTCATTATCAAGTCGCGATTAGATCATTATTTTTGAAAATTAATAATTTCTAGATAGTCCCAAATTTTATCAACATCCCACAAGCGGTTTATGAGTTACAACTGCTATTAAAATTTATTCGCTATTTGCCGAGTTTAAAATGACTCGATTAGAGTAACAGAAATAGAAAATATATAATATATTCGATTTGATATCCTACTTCTATTTCACGTCGGTAAAAATGTTGGGCGGGTAGGAGCTGCTCATGTCATCGTTTACCAACAATCCCTTGCACGGTACTTTAATTTTGTGTAACTTCTAATTTAATAAATGAAATTGTTTATATAATGAGCTATCACTTTGTGCAAATAATGCCAAACAAAACCAATGTTTCCAATTTGGTCGATGTTAATATAGTATATGTTTAATTCACCATGAAATTATTATCACAAGTCACCATCTTATTAAAGTTAGATCAGGTAAGTAAGTACAGGTAGATAAGTTATCTTTTAAAAAATCACATATCATTGCGGATTTTTTATAGATCTCTTAAAATGAACAGCCCCTAGACATTTCTTTATTGTAACCAAAAGGATATGCGTCGTTTTCGAAAACTGCTCTCAATATGTTTTAATTCTTCGATTGCGATCGTTATATTTAACCATTTTACATAAAGCCTTAATAAATTTTGTCTTTTTCGAACATAAAGTTTTTATAATTTTCTAATAAAAAAAAAATCTGGTGATTGGTTATGTGCCTGGTTGGTCTTGCCACGTAACACACTGTAGGACTTAGTCTCTTCGTCTAGTCGTGGGTGCTCTGGTTGTGCATCTCTGCCTATCTTCGGAGATATGAGCGTACTTACTACTTGTTTAATAAATTGTGTACCGTACTTTCTCAGGAACTACTGTTCACTAATTTCGGTATTCAAAAGAAAATTAGTTCAGGAGTATTGGTGTTTCGATAGACAGTCAGATAAATGCAGTCTGCTTCGTTTTTTAATTAGTAGTGATATTGTAAAACCAAGTATTTCAAAGGAAAATCAGCCTAAATCTCTTGTAGTAGAAAACTTTAGAATCTCAACAATTTAATTAGGAAACAAAACTATTCCAAGCATATAATTGCACTCTTAGTCTTATTATGGCTTCTAACTTGGTGCTGCATAATACAAAATTAAGCAACTTCAGCTTGCCAGGAGCCAAGAGACTTTGCTTGGAGACATTGTGTACTTTCTTAACGTGATTTAGAGATGTATGTTCCTTTATAAACTCAACCAACAGTGTATAATGTTAGTGCTGGGATTAAATTTTGTTATGCACCACTAATACAGTAAAGGCTTATTTATTCATACTTTGAAGTGAAGCCTCTGTGGTCTAGCGGTCCGGGTGTTGGACATGACTGCATGAGGTCCCGGGTTCGAATTCCGGGTCGGCCAACAAAAAGAAAATTGGATTTTTCAAATTTTCTAATAAAAAATGTTGGTTGGGATTGGAAATGTGCCCGGTTGACGAGAGGCTTGCCACCTGTCACATTGTGGGACTTAGTGTCTTCGGCTAGTCGTGGGTGTCTTGGTTGTACCTCTGCCTACCTCTACTGGGATATGGGCGTGAAGATACTTTTTTTTTGAAGTGAAGAAAAACTTTTACTTTGACACAGATATATATGATAATTTGAATTAACACATAGGATAGTTTTTATTCCGAAAAAATGTTGCTGTGTGACCATTAACCACGCGAGCAACGATGCGGGCAATAACTAGTCACTTATAATTTATCACAATTTATTTACAAACACTTGTACTTTTCACAATATATTTTTATTTTTTATTTTTATGGTTTAGCCAACCGGTTTCGCTAAACAAACATCATCAGGGCTATATTGTTTTATATATTATTATATATATTGTTATATAGGGTTATATTGTTACATATTACGACGATAAGAAGTACAGAAACTGTAATTTATTACTTTATGAAAAGCTTACCGGTTTCGCTTATGACAGTATCAAGTGTTTCTTCATTTAAAAATATGAATATTTGGAAGTTTTGGAAGTTACCTAGCGCTGACAATGGAAAATATCAAATATAATTGCTTAGTTATTTAATGTATGAATACACTTGAACTGTGTCATTTAATATAATTTTAAAAACCTATTACATATATGATGTCTATAAACCACGGTTATATCTTACCACCAGGAAAGCCGCGTGTTTGTTTGCTGACCCCTCACATAAAAAAAATAACCAGGTGGTTTCGCCGTATACCGCTCGTACTGTATTTTTAATTTGTTATGTGTAGCTTTTTTAATAAGATATGTAATAACTAGTTTAGTTTTAAGGATGGCTACGCTATCGCATAATGTTAAGATGTCTTGTAATGATAAGGTAAGTTTATTAATAAATAAATAAATAAAATTTATTTACTGTCTAAGCATACAATACCATATCGTGTTACAACAACATTTAAAAATCGTAAAGGTTTGCAAATAATACTACCATACGTCATTTATCTATGGCTAGTGATTTTTCATATATCTTTTTGTAAAATGTGAATTTCATCTGTAGTGATGAACTCATTCGGTAGGTACTCAGAATTGTGTATCTATAGGACATAACTACCCGCGTTAACGGGTTAAGAAAGGGACTTGAATCCTCAGTAGCTCAATTGGTTAGAGCATTCGTCGGCTTGAGACGAAAGGGTACAGGTTCAAATCCTGTCTGGGGCGAAATTTTTTCTTTCTTTAAAATTTATATAAATAAAAATGTTGCAGCTAAATGTTTTATCTGAAATGAGTGGTTTTATTTCAACTACTGCTAGACCACCTTTACTGGATGTGACGAGGCGTGGTTAAGGTGTGTTAATTAAGCTACTTCAAATAGATTCGACTTATTAAAAAATGAAATGTTTTGGAATTACGTAATCTTGCGTAATCGAAAACAAAATAAAAGACAATCCTGACAGTACCCTTCGCAATCACAATGTCACTTAAAAACTGTTCCCTTTGAAAGTCGGCAAAGTGCCTCAGGACTTTTGTAATTTATTTTTCTTTAAGTTATAATCTTAAAATACTCTTGATAAAAACAATGGCGGAACAACTTTCACGACAGGTTTAATGATCTTCATTTAGTGACGTTCTTAGACGATTTTTTAAGATTCCTTTTTATTTATTTTATAGAAGACGAGGCAAAAGGGGAAGATAATTTTAAGGTGTAAACAAGTAATGCTATTCGCACAAGGTCGTCTACTTTTCGAAATTTGAAAAACCGAGATTACGTCATACGAAAATCACGTGTGTTTCCTTGTTACGCTTACTCGCCGATAAACCACTTAACCCAATTCGGTTTTTTATGAAATATTGGAAGGCAAACGAGGAGACGGATTTTTTGATGGTAAGAAATTCTTGTCGCCTAGAGACACCAAAGCTGGTAATGGTGCGTTGTCAACCTGAGGCCGGGATGTAACATACCTGCCCTAACCAGCCGGGCCTAACGGCTTCGAGCAAAAGTAAGTACCGACTACCTTATCCTCCTACTCAAAACACATAAACGGCAAGTGCTGACGTTATGGCATCAAGCCTATGTTCGCCTTTTACGAGCTGTCTGGGAGTAAGGCAGTTGGTCTGTTCTGCCAAGAAGCCCTGACCAACACGGGAAAACTAATTATGATTAACTAATTATGATTAACCATCATGATTACATGTATACCTCCATATTTGGGGATACAAGCGTAAATTATTAACTTATCCCATGATCTGCAGTGGTTATAAAATAATATGCTATGAAAATAACATACATTTTTATATTTTATAACCCATCATTTGCCATATATTTTTATTTCTACAGGATCCTGTTCAGAATTTCTTTAGCATTATAAATAACCGGAAGGTGTATTTCCGGTGTAGCATCCTCTGAATAACGCCTTTTCTTTCCGCAACAACCTCCATTGTTAAACTTGTGTGGGGTTACAAAACTGACACATGAAATAAACTTATATAAAATATAAGCATCATCTCTTCATTATTTTGTTGTGAAGATATTTATAGTAATACTATTTAAATTATGCGCTTCGGCTTTACACTTTTTTCTCTTTTTACATTTTATACTTTTATTTTTAAACTAGCAAAGGCTTTGCATGGTTATTACATATACATATAAACTTTCCGCTTCAAATAAATCTGTTACAAAAAACCGCATCAAAATCCGTTGCATAGTTTTAAAGATTTAAGCATAAAATGGGACATAAGGACAAAAGGAAGCAATTTTATACTATGTAGTGATTGGCTGACCTAATCTAAATTTAAACGAAATGATTAATTATGTGTAATAACAACTCTATATAGATATCTTCAAAATACATTCGGATTTCCGAAGCTTGACGAATAGAGCCGAAGCGCATAATTTAAATAGTACTACTTTACGTGTATTCCCGAAGAGGTAGGCAGAGGTACTACAACGGTACCCACGATTAACTCAAGGAGCACTTAAAAATGTTTTTATGAGAAAATTTTGTTGTATAATTCCAGATTTTTTTAAATAATTATATTTAAAATGATTAATTAAATACTAAATTTATGTAAACGAAACAAGAAGAACCTCAAACTCGTTGACATGATAAGGGATCATTGATACGGTCTCGATCCTCTGATCTTCTAAAACACCATTTTCCTTTCTTTCTTTAATTTACATCGATACTTAACGATAGCCTGCACTCAAAGACGTCATGTAACCTTTAATCTACCATTAAGTCACAATTCCGTATGGCGAATTTCGACTTAATGACCTATTAAAAGATAATTAGCGTATCTGAGTATGGCCGTAAATCTCGTATATTTTATATGGTCAATGTAAGCGATAATGAAAAAATATGTGACACAATCTATTTCGAGTTACTTATGACGTTTCCACAACTCAAAAATGGTGTAAGATTCAGACATAAAATTTCACATTCATTAAAACTTTACTATAGAACTACATATATAAACTGAAATACAACATTTGCAATAAAAATTAAATAATATATTAATGATTAAAACCCCCAAAAAGCCGCATTTTTGTGAGCTACTGACATATTTACTATGCGTGTTACTGCTAAATCTAAAACCTATCTTATTTCTAGATGCTTTAAAACTTGTCATTAGCATCAAGTATATAAAACATCAATTCTATAAACTTTAATTTTTAATAACTTAATCTACCAATAAAATAATAAAAAGTTACGTATGAATGGACATAACCTTGATTCTTAGATTTTTTTACAAATGACAAAAAGTAATAGAAATGTATCTTTGAACTATCAATAACAAAAATTTGAAATAATAGCCAAGTTCAACATTATGGATTTGCACATTTGTTGACACTAACATAGGAATAGAGATCTATATTGGTGTAAAGTTTTAAGTAAAAAAAACATAATTTTAGTAACAAGAATATGACAGTACCGTCATAATAATACATTGCAGAATTCGAGCACTTAGTATACATCTTATGTTTTAATTTGTATTAATATAAATTATAATTGTTTGCTTCAAACAAGTTATACATCATGTTGGAAGGGTTGACATTTTGTTAAAGCAAAAAGCAGTAAAACCCTAAACTTCACTTACCGAGATATGAATGTGGGTAGAGACAGTAGGGACTAGTTAAAATGTATGACAAAAGTTTCCAAATTAGGCACATTTTCTGAAGTTACCTCCATCCATAAGAACACTCGTAATTTAGGAGTCCTTATTTAACACAATCTTCTCCATATTAATTAGATATGTGCTATGTAATTATTATACTGGGACCTTTAAGGCTACTTACAGACTTGCAACTTTGAAGCGAATGATTTTTGACAAAACATTTTTTATGAGATTTTAAAGCAAACTATCAGAAAGATTTCCAGAATGGTACGTTGCCATTCTGAGACTAGGAACTTACTTGTTTCTTTGCGTAAGCTAAAAAATCTTCTAGTCTGAAACAAAATAATGGTAGCTAACGCTATACCGACTTGAAAATGTTAAGTGGTGGCAGTATTGCAAAATACCATGTAACAAAGGTAACGAAGCAAGTAACATAATAATCGCTTGTTTCCTTTTAATAGCTAGATAGGAGGAGAGCAGTATAATTATCAAACTTGAAGGGCTATCCCCTGTATTGGTCCGGGCTCCTTTGCAGTATGGATCATTTGCCTAATATGGCAATGGCTAATATGTTGCTAACCTAGCGGTTTTTACAATTTCACCGGTTAGGTGTGCATAGGTTTACCGTCACTATTAACTTGACATTTGACCAGGTGGTAGAGCTTCATAGTGGCTCACTCGGATTATTACTGCCACTGCCTTTCCTATTACCGCGACCATAACGTCACTGTTAACGAACTCCAGTCCGGAGAATAAGATAGTCAATAATCTTATTTTTACTCGAGATTAGCATCCGGGCCTCACATTGGCAACGCAATACTGTTAATATTTGTGTCTCTAAGCTACTTGAATTTCTTACCATCATAGAATCCATCTTTTTGTTTGCCTTCCAATACCATAAAAACAATACTTATATTCTTTTAAAAAGAGCGGGACCAACACCAACGAATTAAAAACTATATTTTGTAATAGATTTATTTGAAGAGGAAAGTTTATATGTATATTTAATAACCATGCAAAGCCTTTGCTAGTTTAAAAATAAAAGTATAAAATGTAAAAAGAGAAAAAAGTGTAAAGCCGAAGCGCATAATTTAAATAGTATTACTATAAATATCTTCACAACAAAATAATGAAGAGATGATGCTTATATTTTATATAAGTTTATTTCATGTGTCAGTTTTGTAACCCCACACAAGTTTAACAATGGAGGTTGTTGCGGAAAGAAAAGGCGTTATTCAGAGGATGCTACACCGGAAATACACCTTCCGGTTATTTATAATGCAAAAGAAAATTCTGAACAGGATCCTGTAGAAATAAAAATATATGGCAAATGATGGGTTATAAAATATAAAAACGTATGTTATTTGCATAGCATATTATTTTATAACCATTGCAGATCATAGGATAAGTTAATAATTTACGCTTGTATCCTCAAATATGGAGGCGTACATGTAATCATGATGGTTAATCAAAATTAGTTAATCATGATTAGTTTTCCCGTGTTGGTCAGGGCTTCTTGGCAGAACAGACCAACTGCCTTACTGCCAGGTAGCTCATAAAAGGCGAACATAGGCTTGATGCCATTACGTCAGCACTTGCCGTTTATGTGTTCTGAGTAGGAGGATAAGGTACTTACTTTTGCTCGAAGCCGTTAGGCCCGGCCGGTTAGGGTAGGTATGTTACATCCCGGCCTCAGGTTGACAACGCACCATTACCAGCTTTGGTGTCTCTTTGGTGTCACTAACCATGGTCAGAATCTTGAGGACAATATAAAGGAGAAAAGTAAAATACACTATTAATAATATTATCAAAACAGAACGAATTTCCCGATGACAATAAATACTTGCAGTCCACATTTACTTTGAAATACTACGTCGGAAACCTGTGACATGGACCGTCAGCCTTTCTTAAGTAAGATCAACGGCTACTCCACTCTTCAAACTAAAAGGTATTAGGGTGTCAGAAATAGGTATGACATTGCTATAAACGCAGCCAAATAAATACAAAACAAATATACCTATACATCTATATATATTTGTGGCAAATATGCAATTGGCTCTCATAATCATGAGAGAATCTCAAGTATTTTGCAACTGAAACGTAACGACCCCTTGGCTTGCAGGTGGTTATTTGAAATATTGAATTATTTCGCTAACTTAAATCCTATTCTATTAATATCTGAAATGCGAAAGTTTGTTTGTTTTTTTTACTTCTTCACGCACTCCCCAACCGATATTTTCATGAAATTTGATACACAAATATAAGGCAACTTGTATTAACACATAGGATAGCTTTTATCTCAAAACAATGGTAATGTGGAACCAGGCGGGCAACAGCTAGTAAGTCATAATTATTTGATAGAGTTATGAGCAGCTTGCCGGGATTAGTTTCACCGCCTTACCTATTTCTGACATTGCGTCAGTGCCTAGCGTCATTGAGAAACTTACAAACATAGCCTAAAATCCGGGCCGTAAGATAGCCACAGACAAATTATATCGATAGTGTATATTGGCTAGGACTGTCTGACCATTAGGAGAGCCGCCTGCTTTTCGCTATTAAAAAATCATAAAAATAAAAATTTTCAATAACTTCCAAAAACCTATCTGTTACATCAGAACCATCCATCAAGTTCAATCCATCCAACCATCAAGTTAGCTTTTAAACAAAAATCCGTAGTGGAATTGGTCCATTTATTTAGGAGTTACTATAGCAGACACGCATTCACGGACGGTGAAACGTATAATACCCTTATTTTTCCTTGAGATTGAATAAAAATATCCAAAACCATTGAGAACAGTTTAAATCTTAACTTTCTTATTAATAAACGAGACTAAAGTAAGAGTAACAATTAACTTATTTTAATATTATAATATGGGAAACAGTACAATTATTACCACCATAAGCAAATTTCACACTTTGAATGTTTATAGAAAATAAATTATTTACAATATCGTCGGCAAAATATCGATTTCCTGTGGATACATTATTTAACTACAACTCTAACATAATTTAGAGTGCTAAAATTTGACTTACTTTGAGTAATTGAAGAAAAATTTAAGAAATTGCATGAAAGCACTATTGTTGGCTCCCTTTGGCATAACCATTAAATTATTGCCACCAAAATGACGTGTATAATGTTTGGTAGTGCTAATTATTATATCTGTGGTGTGCCTATGGTTGTAATACAAACATTTATAGTGATGGGAAAAGAATAATTTACTACAATAAACGTAGAACATTTTTACTGTTACTTTACTAATGTTATAAAGCTGAAGAGTTTATTTTTTTGGTTGGTTGTACACGCTAAACTCAGGACCTACTGGTCTGAGTGACAAACTAATTTTGTTGCGTGGTCAGTGTGTTGATGAAAGCTATATAACATCACGCTAAATCGTACAAGTACAAGGGAACAGTGGTTGAAACCGCCGTGGATAGCGAGTTTGTAATACTTGTGAGTTTGTTTTTTTAAAAAACAAACATAGTTGTTAGTAGAAGATTAGCCAATGCTTGCCTCTAACGCACTCCTTGCTAGCAAGTGTAAAACTATTGCCAAGAACTGTTCAATCTGGCGAATTATTTAAGCTATTACATACCTTTTGTAATTAATATTAATGATACATACATACATGAATATAAATACCTACACACATTTGTATGTGATCATAATAGATGCTTGCTAGTAAGTGTGTTACTATTGCCAGAAAATCTCTGACATATAACATAAGCCATTGATATTTTTAATTATTTTTAATAATACAAAAACATAAAATATAACGATGAACTGTTTTATGCAGATGACGCTGTAATTTGGGGCTTTACGCCATCTGAGCAAACACTAGTAACAGTTATGGAAGGAGATTGTAATGAAAGGGGCTTAGATTTGAATGCAATGGAAACCATAATAATGGTGTTTGAAAGAGACGTAGCCAGAACGGATGTAAGAGTTTTGGTAGATGATGTAGTGTTGGAGCAAGTGAATGAAATTGTATATCTTGGTTGTGCTATTAGCAGGGATGGAAGGTATACCGCGGATATAGAGAGGAGAGTGTGTGCAGGGAATAGTGTGAATGGAGCGTTGGGTAAGCTATTCCAAAGCGAGGTTTTAAGTCAAAAAGCTAGATTCACTTTTCATAATTCTTTGCTTATCTCACCGTTATTGTATGGAAACGAGAACCCAACTCTGTGAAAAGTGTGAATAGAGCACTGGGTAAGCTACTTCAAGCGAGCTATTGAGTCAAAGTTATAGACTTGCTTTGCATAATTCTGTGCTTGTCCCAACGTTGTTGTATAAAAGCGAGAGTTGGGTATGTCAGAAAGAGCATTAAAGTAGGATAAATCCGGTTTAAATGAGAGCGCTACGGAAAATCTTTGGCGTGACGCTCGATGACTGCATTCGTAGCAGTGAGATCCGAGAAAGAGTGGGATTGAAAGAAAGTGCTGGTGTTAAAATGCGAAAGTGCATGCTCTGCTGGTTCGGTCATGTGCAAATAATGACAGATGAAAGATTGACAAAGCAAATATACAATACGAATGTGGGTGGATGTAGGCACCCGGGGAGACCAAGGTTGACATTCCACGATCAGATAACTCGGATATTATCCAAGGGTGGCGTCAAAAGTCTACGAAACGGGCGTATTTGTATGAAAAGGGTAATGAATGTGAAAGAAGCTAGACAGGTTTGTCAGGATGGTGAGGTCTCTCACTCGATACTCTCTGGCTACGCCTAAGGGACTTGGCGTGAAGATATGTATGTATGTCTGTAAAAATATAAAATATAAGTAAGTCGATTACGTATAAACATTTGTATGTGAATGAAACAGATTACGCAGCATATTTATTTATAAAAAAGAAGTAACTGCCTAAAAACTTAAAACATACATAAACTCGGACATACAAAATGAACAAAATATACAAATGAAAATTCCTTACTTTTTGCGACTTATTTATTATAAGACCCAGGTACATTACTATCCTTTTTTTTCACAGTCAAGTAAACAATGTGCACCTCTCTACTAGTCAAACCAAATGTATATCTATTGTATCTATTAAAATTGGCAGTGCCAATGACTTGAAAAGTACAACGAATGACACTGCTCTATTTTTTATCCTACTACTATCGCAATGAAAAGTAAATTATTCAAAATAACTTTTTATTCATACTTGATGCAGTACCTAAAATGTCTCAGTTTTCTGTAAAAGTGGGTTTTAATGATTGGCACTTATGCCAATGAATTCGACTTTCATACGAATAGGAGTTAAAGTGGTTGGTCCCCTTGAAAAGTATATTCCTCGTAAGTTTTTAAGTATATTTTTAGATAAAAGTTTAACAGATCAATCTATTGCTACTGTAAGAACCAAACATTAAACGTGCACTATCGTAAACCTTTACTTAAAAATTGGAGAAACTTACAAAGTCTTAACATTTTTTCATAAGAAAGCCTTCCGCGACATCTCGATGAAAACTTTTTTTTTTGCAGTTTTGTAACTCACTTAATCACATAAACTACTAACCAGTGCTGTCACCAAATAATTTGGATATAACTTAGAAAAAACCAATCACTGTATGGGGGCCAGCATTAGTACTGTTTTTATAGTATTTTAATACATTTTAGTACTGAAAACATTTTCAGTATTAGAAATGTATTAAAATACTACAAAAATCCTCTAAAAAGTACACCAGTGAGATAAGCCTGGTTTGAAGGGTTCAAAAATAAGATAGAGTGACGATATTAAGGCTAGATATATGATCAGAAATGTATAGGAAAAGGCTGTAATAATGTTGAAGTTAATAATACATTCCTTAGGCTAAAAACGCACTAACAGATGCGACAGATAGAAGCAACAGTTGCAATTTAACACCTGACTTTACTGATATTTAATGTCGACTATGCCACATGTAGTATATAATATAAAGAAATATCCCGGACGACTTACATAAATTGATCTAACCCCATAGTAAGTAGAAAAATAATATGCTTGTATTATGGGTGTTAGAAAACGATACAAATACATAGAAACTCTTAACGTCTATATACTTACTTTTAATCAAACGTAGACTATGGAGTTTCTCCCAGTACCAACGATAAACAATATTAACCGTTTAATATGTTTTGTTAGAGCTTGTTTCAGGTAATGCTATTTTAATATTTATTTTTTATGGTCAATCTACTTTGGATATTTTTATTAATCATTTAAATACTGGCATGCCTTTCCATAGCTCATTGTTTACTAGCGAGTGTCAACCTTCATATTTAGGTACAGTTCGACGGTTAAACATACCTAAACTGCGGAGTAAAATACCCTGCTAAAGTGCACGGAAAATCGCACAGTCAATATAAGGCCTTAAATGTCACAGAGAATAAAAGCCTCTCCACCATAAAAAACTTTATTGCTGTATAAAACACGAGGAAAATCCTGTAAAAACAAATTTGCTTCCAACCAAATTGAATGATGTTATTTCCCTTGATCAAAGCGGTTCAAAAAATGTTATTTCCCAAACCTTTCCACTTCAAAGGTATTAAATAACCATTTTTGCTAATTAAACACAGCGTTTTTGGTCATTTTGGAGTCTTTTGATATCTTTTAAAGTGTAATGTAATATTTTGTCTGATCCCATGTTTATTGGTCGGATTACAAAGGTTCTTGTTGTGTTTGTGTTTGCATAATCCCTAAATAATCATTAAGCGCAGTGAAACTGAAAAAGTTCAGAAAATTCGTTTCAAAATACATATCTCTCCTTACGAGATAGGCAGAGAGCATCGAGTGCTAAGTCTCATGATCCTTGTAGACCTTTCTGGCTTCCTTCCCCGTCCTCCCTATTCATACAAACACGCCGGTTCCGGAGACTCTTAGCACCACCCTCGGATAATACCCTATTAATTTGATCATGGAATGGTAACCCAGGTCTCTCCGGGTACCTACATCCATTCATCTTCGTATCGTGTACTTGCTTTATCAATCTTTCGTCTGCCATTCTTTCTACATGACTGAACTAGCGGAGCATGTCTATTCTCAATTTAACACTAACACTCAAAACGCTACTTTATTCTAATCACCAACATTTTCTTTTAATCTCACTCTTTCTCAGATGTCTGTTACGAAAGTTAGCAAATGTTAAATCACTGATTTTCTGGAACACTCTCATTTTGATCATATTTATCCTACTTTCAAGCTCTTTCTGACATACCCAGCACTCACGTACAACAACTATGGGACAAGCACAAAATTATGTTATAGATAGAGATGAAGTGAACTGCTCTTCTGATGGAAAAAATACCTTTAGACTACCTTCAAAGCCCGGTGAAGTTATAAAAACCGCAAGGTTGGTAACACATTAGTCATTCCAAAATAAAAATTGTGGACTAAAGACATCATAGATGTTATATATACGTTGCTATCCTGTTACAGGGTTTTGCTAGACTTTTCTGGTTACTTTCCCACAAACTTTGTGCTACAATTTAGCCAATCGGTTTCACATTTTACAAAATCATCAACTAAAGATTTATCTCAGTATACAACATCTTAATAGAATATATTTCAAAAATTCAAATTCATCTTCACGTTCCGTATTTAATTGTCATCGTTATATTTAGTGTTTGGTTTCGGTTCGAATTTATTTTTTCAGTATAAAGTGTTAAATAAAGAATATTGCGGAAAATGGAATTTCAGGAACTACCGACAATGAAAAGTAAATATAAAATAGTTATGATACATAAACAGTTTATCTAGAAAGTACCTGGACCGTCATAATATATAATTAGTAATCCAGACCAGGCCAACTCTTGAGTTATTGTAAAAGGGCGAATTAAAATAACTATAATTTTTATTTTCATAGGCCGAAACATTGATAGGAAAATCAGGACTCTGACTAAAAGAAACAAGGGCGAATTTCGTTTGTAATATTAAAATCGTTGTCCACTACAGATAACAAAGGTTGAATTTGCATAGAAATAAACAAGGGATGATTTCAGGCGATTTATGTATACGTACTGCTATGACACAGTATAGATTATTCAGATGATCAACGTAATATTTTTTATTGTTATTTAATTATAATAAATTTATTGTATGTTCGCCTCTGTAGTTTAGCGGTCCGGCGTTGGTTGGAATGAGTATTTTCAATTTTCTATTAATTTTAATTTTGAATATAATATATAATATTGTGGGACTTAGTGTTTTCAGTTGGTTGTGGGTGCCCTGCCTACTTCTTCCAAGATATGGGCGTGATGATATATTTTTTTAACGTAAAACAAATTGTGACGCATAAAATAATACTAAATTAAATATTAAATTAGCTAAGTTAGTATGTGTAATATTGTCATTAGAATCTATTCTTTTCGTTGTCAGCATTTGGTGGAATACCATTGCGTTCACATTGCCTTGCACTTTTCCAAAATATACTTTATTTAATAATTTTTGTTACACTTTATCCGATCGTTTTTACTCTTCATGTTCAGTATTTGGTTTTAATTAGTATTACAACCAATAGTTATAACGTTAACGATTCTAAATTACCATTCAAATTTTAAGTCTATGATTGTTTAATCGTTACCTTCAGACACCATGGATATTTTATTTCCGGTATCTTAGGCCGTGCTAAACTCTTCTCGAAATAAGGCAATGCCAGCAGAAATTGGTAAGGCGTTTTGATCAATTTAAACGATAACAGCACTAACTTAATACCTTTGGGGGCTGCACTAAGATAGCTAGCTTCTAAATTACTGAATAATTTTACAAGCATAAGGGTCGATCGACAAATCTCTACACAGGAATTAATTAAACATTGTAAGACATTATTTAACATTGTAACTGAAATAAGACAACACGCTCCCACTTCGTATACAATTATCTTATGTCTAACGGTGGTTATTCTGCACAGCATCAACTTGACTAATTTTGAGGTTGTTTTATACATTTTTAATGAGACAGAACAAAAGAGATGTAACATTTCAGACATCAGATTAGCTCATGTTAACTTGCAACGATTTTAATCAACATTTACAAGGAATACAATAAACGTCTGTAGACTGTCACTTGCAAACTAAGCCGACAGCTCTAAGCACATTTTGTCTCTTTCTATTGTTTTCGTTGAAAGAAGATAGCGATAATTTAAAATTTATTTAGTAAGAGTTACCGTCAATGGCTCATTAAATTTATGCTCGTCTTTTACGAGCTGCTAGACAGGAAGGCAGTTGACGATGGATCAGGTGCCTTCAATAAATTTAGGAAAAAGTAATTACAACTCATTTTTTTTTAATTCCGTAAATTCATATACTTACTGATAATATTAGTCTGTGTCATGAGCTTTGTTTTGACTAAACTAACTAATGACTCTGGATGTTGATGCTATCGGATGTGGTGCGTGAGTTTTGCAACTATAATTTGATGTTACATAAAGATTTATTTTCGGCCTCGGTGCTACATCTTGTAAACAATGACAAACTGTGGCAGAATTGGACACTAAAGCTTTTGGTGACCAGCTCCAGTGTTTCCAATGTACAATAGCTCAAGTAAGATTTAGTAGTATTTGGTAGGATTTCGTTATACCTATATTGTTTAACTATTTCATACATAAACATTACGTTTGCCGATCGAGAGTAAGATCGAGACCAATCGAGAGTAATCGTCAGTGAGATCAACGAGAGAGTGTGGTTAAAAGCAAGTGTTAGTCTTAAAATGAAATAATTACATGATGCGTTTATTTTCTCACGTGAAAATACTCATAAATGACAATTGAATTCACAAAGCAATAAAATTGGATTTTCCTAATTCTCTAATACAAAAAAAAAAACGGTGCTCGGGATTGGATATGTGTCTAGTTGGCGATAGGCTTGCCACCTATCATATTGTGGGACTTAGAGTCTTCGGCTAGTCGTGGGTGCCTTGGTTATGCCTCTGCCTACCTCTTCGGGGATATGGGAGTGAAGATACTTAAGATACTTCTATTTTTTTCCCGGGATCGAACCTGGGAACTCAAGAAGTCCAGCCCGATGCTGGACCACTAGACCACAGAGATGACATTTTTTTCATTTCATTTTTCAATTAAATTATTCAAATGATTTAATTACTATGGAACTACTAGATGATGCCAGCGGCGTTCCCCGCACGATTAATGGTCACAAGTACATGTTTTCGGGATAAAAACTATCCTGTTTGTTAATCAGAGTTACCCTACATGTTTGTTCCAAGTTGCATGAAAATAAGTTCAGCAGTTTTTGCGTGAAGGATTAACAAACAAACAAAGAAAACAAAAATACAATCTTTCGTATTTATAATATTAGAAGGATATCTAAACAAAATCGGTTTATTATTGGCTGAGTAATCGCGAAGCCAACATACGAAAAATCCCATAGTAGAAGTGAAAGCCACCCCCTTTTTGGAGTTGGTGAAAAATAGCGCTTTCAATTTAATAAATAATCTAATGTTATTTTCTTAATATCTACATTACCTACTAAAGCATGTGGGTGTTTTGTGTAACATGGTGTTTATAGTTTTATAAGTACTGCAAACAGTGGCAGCTTATATCGCCGCCTGGGTCGAGGGGCTAGCGTACATACAAGTCTACCTCCTCCGACCACTGAGGCTCGGGTTCGATTTCCGACAGAGATAAGCATTTGTGTGATGAACATTTAGATATCTGCGGGGTCTGGCTGTTTATTAAATTTATTCTTGTATCTATTTAAACATTTAATAAAAAAAAATGTTGGTCGGGATTGGAAACGTGCCCGGTTGGCGATAGGCTTGCCACCTATCACATTGTGGGACTTAGTGTCTTCGGCTAGTCGTGGGTGCCTTGGTTGTACCTCTGCCTACCTCTTCGGGGATATGGGCGTGAAGATACTTTTATTTAAACATCGTATCGTTGAGTAACACCTATAACACAACATATAATTTGCTTATATTAGGGTTAGATTCAATTTGTGTAACTGGTCCATGGATATTTATTTATTTATTTAACACTTTATTGCACACAAAAACTAAAATACACAAAATACACGACAAGTTAAAAAAGCACAAAAGGCGAGCTTATCTCTAACTAAAGAAATTTCTTCCAGCCAACCCAAAAAAAAATTAAGCTGTGAAAATAAAATGAAAGGCATTGTGTACAAAACAATTAAGTATAGCTATACTTAGAACAAATAAATAAAAATATACTAATAAAGTGTGTAAAAAAAATATTTATTAAAATAATGGCGATTATTTTTTACTACATGATTGGAAAAGGTTTTTGTGACAGTTTTACTGCACTAAATTATTTTTTATGATATTGGAAGGCCAACAAGTAGACGGATTTCCTGATGGTAATAAATACACGCCACCTAGAGACACTAAATGTGGTAACGGTGCGTTGCCAACCTGAGGCCGGGATATTAGGCCTCGAGTAAAAGTAATATTACTGGCTACCTTGATTTCCGAACCGGAATACGGCAATGGCAAGCACTGACGTTATAGCGGCAGGTGTAGATTAGGGAGTGATACCAATCAAGGCGAGTCGCTGCGAAACTCTACCACCTAGTCAGATGTCACGGTGTTATTGGCGGTAAGCCTATGATCGCCTTTTACGAGCTGCTTGGCCGGAAGGCAGATGGGCGATTCTGCATAGAAACCCCAACCAACACGGGAAAAAAAAGAAAGCTAAAATTATATGGACCTACCAAAGTACTCTACTACGTAATGGTAAGATAAATTGCCAACGTTGTTAGATTTTTTATGAGTATACATAAGAGAGCCAGGAGTTATGACTCCTGAATTAGTATGCGAAACTTCAGAAACTTCTCTTATTATACTTTTTATCACTTCAAGTTGTTCGAGTTGGTGACAGATGCATAAATCGTAAATGTTAGTAAGGGTGTAATATTTATGAAACATATCCTCCATATTGCATACTTTCCATCGTCGACGCTGGGTGAAACTCCTTTTCAAGTTGTTGAGGTAAAATACACACAGATTTAGTTTACTATATCGTTGACTTTTTACGATATTGGAATGCAAACAAGCAGATGGATTTAGTGATGGTAATACATTCACGCTGCCAATAGACACCAAAGGTGGAAATAGTGCGTTGCCAACCTGAGACCGGGATGTTAAGCCTCGAGCAAAAGTAACTTGACTGGCACCCTTAACCTCTCAACCGGAAAACTTTAACAGCAAGCACTGATGTTATAGCGGCAGAAATAAGTTAGGCAGTAGCACCAATCCAATTATGTAAAACAACGAACAAACAAACAGGAAGATGGTAAAAGATCGCCCGCTTATAGGTGTAACTGGTGTGTCATTCACTTATATCTCGGATCTTAAGGACGGAACACAACAATGGCAAGCAATAACGCTATAGTATCAGCAATAAGTAAGTATCCTAATCAGGATGAGGTATTGCATTGTACCTCATCGTTATGACAGAATGTACTACTAGAATAATGTAGTTTACGGTAGACAGGGCTAAATTTAATTATTGTTTTTAATTTTTTTGATAATAAATAATTAAACTAGTTATAAATATAAATAATTTGCTTAAAAGTTAAAGCACATATGTAATTAAATAATATTTTTTATTAATGTTAAAATATTTGCACACTAAAATATGGTAGAATATGTTGATATACTTACTTAAATATTTTTGTAACATCTCACTTACACACATATTCCGCAAATAAATAATTTTATTTATTTATTTAACACTTTATTGCACACAAAAACGAAAATACACAAAATACACGAGAAGTTAAAAATGCACAAAAGGCGAGCTTATCTCTAACTAAAGAAATTTCTTCCAGCCAACCCAAAAAAAAAATTAAGCTGTGAAAATAAAATGGAAGGCATCGTGTACAGAACAATTAACTATAGCTATACTTAGAACGAATAAATAAAAATATACTAATAAAGTGTGTAAAAAAAAACAGGTACAATTATAATTAATTTTCTTTCTTTCTTTCTAAACCGCTGATTTTAATTACTTTTTAGGTAATATTTACGCAGAGATCACTTAAACATAATATGGTTAAGGTTAAGCTTAAGGTCTATGTTGTTTTATGTTGTGGAATCGAAATCTAAAAAAATTCAGGTGAAGCCACGAGTACTTGTTAGTAAAATATAAACGTTTTTTCCATTACTAAACCCTCTTAGATCAACTAATTAATATAATGGTTCTACCTATAAACGAAGTATTCATTTCGTATAATTAATTTTTGTGAAGAGGACACGGTTAAGGAAATAGGTATGTTGAAATCAAAGGAATCAATGACGTTTCAATGAAAATAAAAGAACCAGTTCGGCTGTAAGAAACTGTTTTTGCTTTATTATTCGTATATTTTTAATCTGTGGTTTCGTACTTTGCTTCAGTTTTCTTTTACACATACAGACTTCAGTATATATAAAATTTTAAATATTTAAAACAACTAGTGGTCGCCCATTGGTCGAAATTCGACCATAGTTCATTTTAATATCTTGTTGATAAGAACGCCATCTTCATTTCTCAAAACCACTTTGTTTCCAAAATATCATTATTATCATCGATATACTCGTTTGTGTGTGTTAAATGCATGATAGTGTAGGTAATATTTTATTTATTGATTTAATGCACATTATAAGCATTATTACTGAAAGGGGTGGGTGGTGTCAAGAGTCTCCGAAACCGGCGTGTTTGTATGAAAAGTGTTATGAATGTGAAAGATTAGAAGCAAGACAGGTTTGTCAGGATCGTGAGGTCTGGCACTCGATATTCTCTGCCTACCCCGTAAGGGACTTGGCGTGAAGATATGTATACACATACATGTATGTATTGTTAAAAAAATATTAGCATTTTGCACTTCTCCTACACATAAACTATAAGTGTGCCAAATTTTATGCTCCAGCGTCCGCGCAATTTTCGTAAAAAGTGATCCAAAGTTTTGGCAGCATGTATTAATATATAGATTAATCATAAGAAAACATAAAGCCCTTCTACACGTAACTTTTTATACCGCTGTTGACGCTTGTTACACGTAACGCTCTGCAAACGCAATGATATTACAACCAATTTGTATATTCAAAAGTTCTAAAAAGTACAGGATGCTGAATACAACTTTTAAATGTCGATGCGCTACTTACAAGGTATACATATGAAACACAATCGTTCGAAGGTTGCACTCTCTCCCAAACATATGCATCGACGAGGCCCAAAGCGTTTCTCGCGGTACTTATCATTTGTTTCCGTAGTCTTTTTAAAAGGCCACATGCGTACTTGTCTCTTGCTGGAACTGACTGGCGCTATAAGCTTAACTTCTTATGTTATTCTTAAACCTAGTTTTTGGTATTCGATTGCTGAAATAAATATAGCGACAACACTATTGCTTCATGAAGTGTAGGCAAGTCTTTTGAGAACTAGGTTTAGTTTCCATACTGTTTTATATTTGTATGGTGCTACAAGCAGAGTAACATTAACGTCTTTAGAGCCGCAGTATTTGCTCCTGCTCCTTTCCTCGATGTCATTCGGTATTTGGTATGCCGCGCAAGAACGCTACATGGTGTAGCGATACATACACGTTCGAACGCGTTTTATTTGAAGGAGAGATAAAAAACGTCGATGGCGATTTAAAACATGTAGTGTGTTCGTGCCCTAACATTTGTGTACTTTTTATGATATAGGATAGCAACTTGCAGGTGGCTTTCCTAATAGTATGAGACAAGCATCTACTATCGACACCATAAATGTTACAGGCACGTGGCTATCTTACGGTCAGTTCATTGGCTCAGTCTAACGGCTTCTCTGTCCACCACAATTGACCATGAAAATACTGAGCACTTGCACTGTTGCAACACAAATATAAAAGCGGAGTCACTAGTATGGGCTAATAACTGCAAGGTACTCTACCATCTAGTTATTTTTAAACATGTGGACTAAGTCAAAAACTAAGGAAAAGGGATAAAATTTCTTTATACGTGTGTTTTAAGCACCAATTTCTATGCGATTTTTTTGTCTGAAAGCTGACGTGATCTAGATGGCACTTAGCTACATTAAGAATAGGTTAGATACAAACATTTTACATTTTATCACCCTACTTCCAGTAATTTCATCACATTCGACTGCATCACTTATTGAAACTGCTCATCGTAGCGTAAAAAATAAAATTTTCTCATAAAAGGAGGAAAAGGTGGTCTACGAAAAATCAGTCGTTTCAGATTACCAAGCTATGAAACATAACCTTAAATACTGTAAACATACGTTCGTTACTTACAACAATTTTTCCTCTCTTTATGTCACCTAAAGTAAAACATTCACAGTCGTAATTAGAACAACCAATTAAAAGATGCAACGTTTACCTATTACACACCTTTATCTTTAAAATAAAATAATCAATAATAGATTCTGTGACTTTTGTATGTGGTCCGGTATTGAATATTTCTTGAGGTTACGTGTTCGACATCAAATAAATTCTGGTATTTTGATGTTCAGAATTTTTTGTTTAAATTTTCTAACAAAACACTACTGAGGATTATATATAAGCCCGTTTGGCGATGGGCTTACCACTTTTCACATTGTGGACTTAGTATTTTCAGCCAGTCATGGATAAAGTTACTTTTTTATAAAAGAATTAAGAATAAATAAAAAAAATGGTAAAAGCATCTTCACGCCCATATTCAAGATATCATCTCCCCGTAGATAGAGTATAACCAAGGCACCTACGACTAGCCAAAGACACTAAGTCCCACAATATAATAGGTGGCAAACCTATCGCCAACCGGCCTCATAATATCCAATCCCGAGCAATGTTATCTTTATTAGAAAATTGAAAATACAAATTTTCTATTTTTTGTAGTTCTCCCACCCGGGAATCGAACCAGGGACCTCGAGAAGTTAAGTCCGACGCCGAACCGATAGACCATAGAAGCGATTAAGAACATATTTTGTAGTAAAATACTTACATGCTTTGTAAACGGCAGAATATTTGAACTACTTGTTCTGTTGTAGCAACCAACAAGCAAAGTGTACAAGGCAGCACGGAAGAGGTAAGCAGAGATTAAAATATAAGTCATAACCAACAACACGCTATGCAGTAGTCCTTGCTTGTTTGCTTGCCCGAATATGCGCCGCCTTACCTATTCCTGCCGCCACTGTCATGTTCCAGGTAGCCGGTAGACTTGCACATTAAGCCTAACATCCCGGCCTCAGGACAACGACGCACCTGCAGCACCCGTGTTGTCTATAGGCAACGGTTGTTTATTAGTGTCAGGAGACTCGTGTCTAGTTACCTCTCACATAAAAAAATGTAGCTTATAAAACACGCCGTTAATAAACCTGAAATATGCATGCGTATGTTTCCACGATATCACTACCTCATGGGCGACATTCTCGGAATTTTCTCTGGTCCAGATTGACACGGTTCCAAACAATCGGAGGGCTTGCTTTAATCTTGGCAATAAATTTCTTTTATCTCGCAAGACGCTCTTTCTTCTTAAAAGGGGGATTCTTTTAGGGAACGAGGTTGTTTTGCGATTAACTCGCGACGTGCTACTGTTTGCTTAATATTTGGAGGTACTTTTTCTTATAAAGGACCTTTGTTTTAGTAATTTGGTTATAAAATTGTCTTTTTATTTGACTTGGTTGTAAAAGTTAGGCTTAATAAACCTGAGTCCGTGCTGGGAGTAGTTTCAGGTTTATTTATTTTGATTGTCAGTACATACTGACATGTATAAAGAAAACCCTCGGCGTATCTGTTTCTCTGACTATCTATTCCCAATAAACTGAAAAAACTTTATTCAAATTCAAAAATTAAGACTCTTTTATCTATAGATTTTTTGTTTATGATATTGGAAGACAAATTGGCAGAAGGATTTACTAATAGAGACACCAAAGGTAATAATGGTGCGTTGCCAACCTGAGGCCGGAATGTTAGACCTCGAGCAAAACCTACCTTATATAGATTCGCAAACCGGAACATGTCAATGACAAAAGCTGACGTTATGGTGGTCCGGAACGATACCACCGCGTTGGTGGTACCATTCCAGGCGAGTCACTGCAAAACGGTGTTAGTGAAGGTAAGCCTATGCCCGATGGTTTATTCCACAAATTAGCCCGGACTAACACGAGGAAATTTTTTATCACAACCTCAGGTTAACTATGTTATTTGATTTTTTACAGTAAGGAAATACATTTATTGCTTTGATTTAATTATATTTAAAAAACTATCAAATAAATAATCATGATACATGTATTAAATAAAAATATAAGCAAATATCCTCACATTCATATCATTCATCGTCGTAGGTATGTCCGCAGATATCAGCCGCAGGTATGTGATGAATAGTACTTGTCCTGTCGTCAACCAGGCATTAGTTCAAACCCTGGAAACGTTAGAAAAATTGAAAAATACGTTTCAAATTACCCAGCCTGGAAATTGTTCGGCGGTTTCCTCTAAAAAGATTCTCTTTTGCATCTTCTCGATTTGAGAGCATTTCTCTAAATGCTATAGCCTGCATTGGTATACTGGGCGTGGACATTTGAAGTGATGTTTAATTTCATGGTCATCTGGCTAAAATAGCCTCTAAAAACATGATGTGCTCAGTAAGAGAGTACTTCAAGTAAGAGATGGGTCTCTTGCAACTTGCAAAGCGGCTTCACTTGGGGTATTGTTCTCAATTTTGGGCAGGAGTTCCTCAGTACCAGCTTCTTCCTTTTAACCGCATTCAACGTAGAGTATTTCGAATTTTCAACGGTCGGTCATTTACCGATCGGCTTGATTCTTTGGTGTTGCTTAGAAATGTTGGGTCACTTAGTGTTTTCTTGCGCATCTGTCCTGGAGAATGCTCTAAGGAATTGTTTAGTTTAATTTCCGCCGCCGATTTTCTCCTTCGGACATCGCGTCGAAGTTTAAAGCGTCGTGCCCATCATCTTGATGCATGGCGATCTACAACTATGCGATTCTGAAGACATTTCTTACTCCCCACAACACCTTTGTGGAATTAGTTATCAAGGGCGGTATTTCCGAACGAATATGACTTAGGAACCCTAAACGAAAGAGCGTACCATTCCTTAAAGGTCAGCAACTCATCAATGATATTCCTGTTGTTGAGGATGTTCGTGGGCGGCGGTAATTACTTCCCATCAGGTTACCCATTTGCTGTAAATCTGTAATTGTTCTTTGCCATAGTAAATACTTGGACTTATAACACCAAATCATAACTTGCACGCTCATCTATTAGATACAAAATATAATAAACTACACTATTACGTTGACTGTTAATAATTTCATACCCTGTATCTAACGAGTCCAAGACGTACGTACAGTAGTACTATTTAAAATATGCGTGTCGGCTATATTCGTCAATTTTCGGAAATCTGTATGTATTTTTAAGATATGTTTATAGAGTTCTTATTACATAATTAATAATTTCGCTTAAATCTAGATTAGGTTAGCTAATTTAAAAATAAAAGTATAAAGTATAAAAAGAGTACAAAATGTAAAGAAGAAGCGCAAAGTTTAAATAGAAGTACTGTATAACTTTTTACGGAACAAGAAACTACTGTGTACATAAAAGGTAGTGATAGTAGTGGTGCGTTGCCTTTTGAGGGGCTGTTATTACACATACAAGTGGTGAACTGCCTGCTTTATGCAGATGATACTGTATTTTTGGGCTCTACACCATCTGAGCTGCAAA
>NJDC01010339.1:64347-87379 GCA_002245475.1 Calephelis virginiensis | reverse complement strand
ATCAATGATATTCCTGTTGTTGAGGATGTTCGTGGGGGGCGGTACTTCCCATCAGGTTACCCATTTGTTGTAAATCTGTAATTGTTCTTTGCCATAGTAAATACTTGGACTTATAACACCAAATCATAACTTGCACGCTCATGTATTAGATACAAAATATAATAAACAACACTATTACGTTGACTGTTAATAATTTCATACCCTGTATCTAACGAGTCCAAGACGTACGTACAGTAGTACTATTTAAAATATGCGTGTCGGCTATATTCATCAATTTTCGGAAATCCGAATGTATTTTTAAGATATCTTTATAGAGTTGTTATTACATAATTAAACATTTCGCTTAAATTTAGATTAGGTCTGGCAATTTAAAAATAAAATTTTAAAAAGTGTAAAGCCGAAGCGCATAATTTAATTAGTAGTACTGTAACGATGTATGGGTAGGTATCAATTGTTTTCCCACTATCTTATTATTAAGATAAAACATGACCAAGGTAGTAGGTATTATCCATATCTTAATTTGTTGCGCCTGAGTATCTACACAAATCTCCTCCTCCCGATCCCATATTGTAAGTTCTAACTGACTTGTTAATATTTTAAACATGTATGTTTGTTTTTCTGTACACACTGTCGCTCGTTTAAAAGAGCCCTAACTTAAATAAAATTGGTATTTATTAGTAATCTTTTAGTATTATCACCTAGTATTATTTTAAAAGTCTACCATTTTTCCCATTTTTGCTATTTTATTTTAAAGTAAAAACTACATTCCTTATCGATCAATCAGAATCTGAAATAGGACGCATTTTGCAAGCACTACAGGAGAGACTAAATAGTGGAATCTCAGAACATTTTGAACGCTAAAATCCACAACAGTTTAAACTCTATACAAATGAATGAAGATTGATATTTCTTTGAAAGTTTGTGATAAACGATGGAATATTCGTTTCAAGCCTTCGTATGTTGGGAAATCGATTTATGCCAGAGTGATTTTGCTAAGGACTTATCCTGATTGTTTTGCTTGTATCTAGTTTAGTTTTGAATAGAGAAAATAAATAGCGTTTTTTGTCCAGGAAAATTTATTTATATTTAGTATAGTTTCCCCGTGTTAGTCCGAGCTCCTTTGCAGAATAGACCATCTGCCTTTCTTGCCCGGCAGCTCGTAAAAGGCGAGCATAGGCTTATCATCACTAACACCGTGACATCTGACTAAGTGGTAGAGTTTCGCAGGGACTCGCCCGGATTGATACCACCGCCTTAGCTATTCCTGCCGCCATAACGTCAGGACGTATTCTGGTTCGGAGGGTAAGGTAGCCGGTAAACTTACTTCTGCTCGAGGCCTAACATCCTGACCTCAGGTTGGCAACGCACCATTACCATCTTTGGTGTCTCTAGGCAGCGTGAATTTCTTACCATCAGGAAATCCTTCTGCTTGTTTGCCTTCCTATAACATAAAAAAAAAATAGTGTAGGCAAATGATGTAGTTAAAATATAGCGAATAAGCAGGCAGTAAAACGCAACAGTCATCTGTAGACTCCATAGATATTATTAGTATGTTGTCATATTGCCTGCCTCGATGGTCGAGGGGCTTGCTTACACGCCAAACTCCACTTGCTCAGCTCGGGTTCGTTTCCCGACGGGGGCAGGCATTTGTGTGATGGACATTTTGGTGTCTGTATTTCTGGGTCTGGGGTACTATGTATTTCTATGTGTTAGTATCGTTGACTAACACCAATAACACAAGCATATTTGCTTTCCTTGGGGTTAGATTCAGTTTGTGTATTATGCCCAGGTATATTTAATTACCTTACCCCGGGTTCGAATCCCGGGTCGGCCAACACAAAGAATTTTTCCAATTTTCTAATAAAAAAAAATGTTGGTCGGGATTGGAAATGTGCCCGGTTGGCGATAGGCTTGCCACCTATCATATTGTGAGACTTAGTGTCTTCGGCTAGTCGTGGGTGCCTTGATTGTACCTCTGCCTACCTCTTCGGGGATATGGGCGTGAAGATACTCTACTCTATATTTAATTATATACTGCAGCCTTATCTGCAAGTGTAGCCGCTATCCCCTTCTCCGATTTTAAAAACGACAATAGCGAGCTCTGATAATGATTTTTAGCATTCTACCACCTAGAGCTCTAGCTTATGACTGACTGCACTAGTGATATACTCTAGTGGCCTAAAATACTATAACAATGGAAGATAAAATAGTCCCATCTCGGCGTCGATAAAGTGGTATCACACGATCTGCTATACACGAAATTATATCATTACGGGTTTTAATCACGGGATTTAAATATTTTTTTTTTTTGTAAATGTGATTAAGAGCTACAAGGCAGCCTTTAAAAAAAACAAACACTTACTAGTTGATAAGAATCAAGCTGTTAACATAAATCCCTTAGAAGGCAACGCACCACCACTATCACTACCTTTTATGTACACAGTAGTTTCTTGTTCCGTAAAAAGTTATACAGTACTACTATTTAAATTATGCGCTTCTTCCTTAAATTTTTTACTCTTTTTATACTTTATACGTTTATTTTTAAATTAGCTAACCTAATCTAGATTTAAGCGAAATGATTAATTATGTAATAACAACTCTATAAAGATATCTTAAAAATACATACGGATTTCCGAAGCTTGACGAATGTAGCCAAAGCGCATAATTTAAATAGTACTACTGTACTGGATTTTTATTCGCAATCACAATCAAGTCAGTGGTAAATATTGTCGTAAATATTCCAATTTTAAAATTTTCCTCAACCAACGGAAGTAAGTTTAAAAACTTTTAAAATAATCAAGGAAACCTTAACTACATCCTATTCCAGATTTATTACGTCCTATTCCCGCAAATCTTCTACGTAATCGGCGTTTTCTAAGGGATAGTACAGTGCGCGTTTTAACAAAATTGTACAATAAAAAATAACAAATAAAAATTTATTATTTTTACCCCCGATTAAAAAAGAGGTATTACCACTTTGACCTGTCTGTGTGAGAGTGTCTGTGGCGTGATAGCTTCTACACGAAAGTACCAATTCCGATGCGGATTTTTTGATTGAGAACTAATAAGATCGGGATGGGTGTTAATTACATTACGGATAGGTTCTGTCCATTGTTATAGAACATTTTAATATTATGCTTATTAATTAGTAATTAATTGTACATTTAATCATTTAGGTGAAACAAAATAAGAGAACGGATACGGAGAGATACGGAGAAATCAACTGACATACACTAAAAATTATAGGAGTCAAACTTATTATTATAACCTGCTTCATTTTCTAAAGTCGATTACACCTAATTTCTACTTTCATTTGTGATGTTGCTAATAAAGTATATATACCGCTGTGAAAGTGACAGTGTTTAGTATTATCTTATTTCAGTCCAGACGAGGGGTTATGCAGGCTAATCACATAAAAAATCTGATTATTCCCAACCGTGTTCATAATAAAGTAATTTTAAAAACTTAACATTTTTCGACGCATGCTTCTGTCACAGTTAGGTACTAGTTGGTAAGCAGGTAGTTTTTATTACTATGTAAATATGACTTTTGCAAGCCAGTAAAGATGTAACAATATAAAATAGGCTCTAGGAGTTGAATCTGTCAAGGGTATTTGATAAAGAAAGAAAACTGTCTAAAAAAACTTCATTAGTAACTTTTCGCATTGATAATTAATATTGATTTACCTATTTCTGTCATGATAGATTCAGTGGTTACCATTATGTATTCCTCACTGAAAAGTAGGTTAGTCGGACTTATACATTTTGCCTTAGATTGTGGCGATAAGATAGAGACACACCAGCCATATTTATGATGTTCATGGGAAGCTTGTCCCTCACCATCAATAGAATCACCTGTTTCTGCGCTGTCTCATATTTCTAAATAGTAATGTCCAAATAACATTAAGAAATAATAGTTACATTCTCGACTATCATGTTTAGTATTTAACGTTTAAAATCGTACTTTAGCACTTGTATAACTAAAGTACACTTACTTTTTACGAATAGTAAGGTGTACAGATAGGAGTTTCCCAGATAGCTAGTGTTAAACGTTTGTAAATGATTTCATAAATAACACTGTTTAAAAGAATTTGATTTTTCTTCTTTCTAAGGCTACACTTAAGGATTCCGGTCGTCTCATATTTCATTCAGATTTTTTCAAATTCGACACGTTTTAAAACATAGTAATGCTTAATTTTTTATGAATCTCGACAACATCATTGGCTTTACCAGCCAAAAATAGCCATAAAATACTGTTAGTGACCTATCCGAAAAACATGTAGCAAATATACAAAAAATACAGCGAAATAATATCCTGCTCTTTTCTCGAGTTAGTTAAAAATAATAATATGTAATAATAAATTTAACGATTGGTATTTCATTTATGCAACTTTGATAGCCGCATAGCATAGCCACAAAACATACAAATTTTATAGTATCCGTATCTTTACTACCTATGTTGGACGGATATGACGAGAAACTTTAAGGTTATAAGAATGACGAAGGTTTGGCTGGTCTGAATCTCGAGCAATTGCGTTTATAAAATTTACGTGTACATTTTAAATTATTTAATTTTAAGAAAATTGCTTGCTTTATTAATGAAATTCCTTACATTCTACATTGTTTAATTGTGAGACTACTCACTGTAAACTAATCAAAAATCTATAACGAAAAGTAATTAAATAGTCATTGTCATTATAGATTTGTTAACGGCACTAAATTGCGTATGAAGAAAAATTTTGGTTGCCAGAGATTAAATACAAAGATTTAATATAGTCAATATTAAATCTTTCTATTTATTCTTTGTTGACTACATTGTCACGTAGACAGACTGACAGCGACAGAAATTCTAACTTACTATAGTAATTATTGTTACAAAAATAAAAGTTAACAATGTTACTAATAACAAATATAATCTCCAATTCTTTTATGGCTATAAAATGACACTCTTCAAAGAAGAAACAAAATTGTTTACGTGGTGAACAAAACTGATATATATACAGCTATTACAGTATCTCTACATAGCTTAAAATACTTCGCTTTTCGTTGTCCGTATCTGTGTAAGTTTAGATCTTCAAAAGTTAAAAACAGATTTTTTTGGGGTTTTCAATAGATATAGTGATTCAAGAGGATGGTTTCCTAGTGCTCTAGGGCTTCTAATGGGTATATTACATAAAGCTGCTCCATTCTTGATGTAAATAAATCATGCAAAGTAAATTATACATAATATCAATTAAACCACTTTAGCAAATGTTCACCTAGCATTACTTAAACATTAATAAATATATACTAATAAATTAAACTTAAGAACATAACACAATTAAATATTTTTTTTAAATCGAAATGAAACTTAAGAACAATGGTACTAGCAATACGGTATCATAAGTACATCTTTCAGTAAACCACATTCTCCTAACTATTTTGTTAAAGTCGTTTGGATACGTTTTCCATTTAGGGATTCTAAGCAATCGAAATTTATAAAGAATTTCGGTTCATATACGAAACTGCGGATTTCTTGGTACCTGCATTGGATGCAGTTATTTTTATGGCATAAGATCTATCAGCGCAGCAGTTTATGTCTTAGAGCTTAAAAATTAATAGAACTATTTTTAACCGACTCCTTCAAGAGGAAGTTCTCAATTTGTCTGTACGTTTGTTACATAATTACTCCGCCAATAATTATGAGCTTATTTAAGATTTTTTTTTTGAAAGGTTTGATAATTTATCTTTATGGACATGTTTAAGAGCCGAGTGGTTTTTAACCGACTTAAAAAAACGAAGAGGTTCTCAATTCGGCCGGTATTTTTTTATTCATGTACACCGATTTATCCGTGGTTTCTTAACCGAATTACGTAACGTCTTTTTTGTTTGACGCGGAATAGTTTCGAATTATTTCCATAAAAATTTAATTAGGTAGGCTCATTAGTTTTTATTTTATTAGCCTTTTTTATCTACTTTCACCTATCCCGATGTCTATTTTCATTAAATTTAATTATATCAGCAATAAACTAAAAACCATCAAATAAAAATAACTACGGTAATTAAAACCGACTTTTCAAAACTAAAAAGTAAAAAATAATAAATGTTTAATATTTTAATTATTTTTTTAAGATTTGATTTAATACTAAATCTTAAAAGGTAAATGTCACATATAAATAACAAGTAGTATAGAATTAGTATGAAATCTTTATTATTTGTTACTTTTTAGTTTTGAAGTCGGTTTTAATTAACGTAGTTATTTTTATTGAGTTATACTTAAAAATAATTAATAAACCGGGTGGGTATATTAAGTATTCGGTATTTTAAGAATACATAAAACTTAAACTAGATTTCACAATTGTTGTTTCTCGGATTGCTTATCGGACTCAAGTCGAAACGCAAAAAGCTATCATCATATAATTGAATCTAACACAATTCATAGAAACCACCAACAGTAAATCCGGAGATTTTTCACAGCTCCTTACATATTTTATTTTTATTCAAATGATTTACGAAACTCAGTCATTTGAACAAAACCGTAGCTCAATGCCACCTGTAGCATATAGAACCTTTTCGATATAGGCTTGGAGATGGCTAAGCAAATGTGTTTAACATATTTTCTTTCTTTTACGATTATTTTAGTTATACAAAAATAAATAAATTCTGGTACCTCTAAATCGTATTTTTGCCAAGTTTTTTTTAATTTATTCAAGTAACAATACAGGTAAAAATCTAAGACGTAACAAGTTTAACAACTGTAAACATTTTAATTACTTAACAATTAAGTATTATCAGTTAAAAGCTAAAAGCTGTAAAACTCACCGCCACTAACACCGTAACATCTGACTAGGTGGTAGGGTTTAGCAGCGACTTGCCCGGATTGGTACCACCGCCTTACCTATTCCTGCCGCCATAACGTCATGACGTGTTCCGGTTCGGAGGGTAAGGTAGCCGGTAAACTTACTTTTGCTCGAGGCCTAACATCCCGGCCTCAGGTTGGCAACGATGTGACATCAAGTGCCGATGAAAATTATTTTTATGTCTGTGTAAATATAAATATTTTTTAGTTATAATAAACTAATAAAAAAATGCCTTATTTAATTGTACTTAAACAATAATAAATATAAATATTTCTAAAAAATTACAAAAAAAATACCTTACCCCGAAATAAATAAATTATATGTTTATATTCAATAATACTAACATGCTTAAATATTTAAATATACACCATTACAAATACAGTCATCATCCAGACACGGAAGCACAGACATCGAAATTCACCACACAAATGTCTGCATCTAATGGGATTCGAACCCACGCCCGCAGAGTACAACAATAACCCACGCCTCGCGGACCATCCACTGCCATTACATTTGTCCCTGAGCTAATGAGTAGGTCAATTAAAAAATGTTGCTATGTCGGTATATAGTTGATTTGAAACAAAAAAAAAGATAAACGACGTGTTCCGGTTCGGAGGGTAAGGTAGCCGGTAAACTTACTTTTGCTCGAGGCCTAACATCCCGACCTCAGGTTGGCAACGCACCATTACCACCTTTGGTGTGTCTAGGCGGCGTGAATTTCTTACCATCAGGAAATCCGTCTGCTTGTTTGTCTTCCAATATTATAAAAAAAAGATGTTTTATTGCTCGAGATGTAAATGACGCTAAACTATATACATTCGATGTAGATGATGTAGACCCACTGAAGGCAAGATTATTTTACTGTGAGACTTCGATATTTCTATTAGCAAAGACACATATTTACATCCAGACATCCATATTTTTTATATTCTCACATCAATATTCTGAATACGTATAGTTTGAAACAATTACCTAACTTGGAATTAAGACAATATTAACCTACTAGGAGGTTTTGCTGAATAGACAGATAAAACACGAAACATCAAGCAAGGCTTCTTGTTCCTTCGTCTTAGACTATATAGCCACCTGGATTTCAGCCGGACAGATACGGTAAAAGCACTCGGTTAAATGTACTGGCTAAAGCCAAGCGCAAAAATTTTAGCTTCAAGGATTTCGTTCCCCTACAGGGGTTCTCTTAAATTGCAAATCTTTGTTGTCCTTTGAAACATACTTGAAGGTTAAAAGGGGCTTTGTACGTATCTATAGCTAAGCCACTATTTTAAATACGTAAATTTACAAGATATTAAAAAAAATAGAATATTTAGATTTTCAATTTGTTTAAAACAAGATGCTTTGACCGCCTCGTTAGTCGAATGGCTAGCGTACTCGCCTAACTGCATCGACGAATCGCGAGGCTCGGGTTCGATTACCGACGGGAGCAGGCATTTTTGTGATGAACATTTAAATATCTGCATTTCCGGGTCTGAGTGTTTATTAAATGTATTCTGGTATCTATGTAATAGTAACGTTGACTAACACTCATAACAATAGCATATAATTTGCTTACTTTGGAGTTAGATTCAATTTGTGTGACTTGTCCAGGAATATTTATTATTTATTACTATTAAATAACTGATTTAGCTGTTAAAAGTAAAAAAAAAGTATCTCCACGCCTATATCCCCGAAGATGTAGGCAAGGGCACAACCACCCACGATTAGCCGAAGACACTAAGTCCCACAATGTGATAGGTGGCAAGCCTATCGCCAACCGGGCACATATCCAATTCCGAGCAACATTTTTTTTATTAGAAAATTGGAAAAATCAAATTTTCTTTTAGTTACTCGACCCGGGATTTGAACTAGGGACCTCATGCAGTCAAGTCCAACACCTGGACTGCTAGACCATACAGGCGATATTATTTATTTATTTATTTATTCTGCCTTTATATATGTATATTTCATCATCACTTTCTATTGCACGTCATCGTGCTGGGATGTTATTACAAATAAATAAAAAAATAAGGAAATTTTGTTACTAATTACATTATTTCCTTAACAATGTGACAGTTGTTTCCTTATTAACAAAAATCTTTTTCCTTATACAGAGTTAATATGTTCGTAATAATTGATCTAAGCCAATAAGCCAAACAATTTTCACAAAACAATATAATAATACAAACAAAGAACAAAACACAAATTGCTATTGGAAATCGGAAGATTATCCCAAAGCGATAAACAAACAAATGAGGGGTATTAACAAATCACTCGATAACTTATAGAAGATTCCAACAGAGGCAATCCACAAAAATACTTATCTAATCCGCTCAAATCAACAATCCATCCAATCGAGACTTCTCCGGAGATGGGAATTGGAAAATACGACAAACATCAAAATTGTCGTATTCCAAACGAAACCCCATTTCCAATTTCCATAATAGCTACCGCCACTTCATTATTCTGCGGTCCAAGCTATAACGCTTAAGCGATTATAGTGTTCACAACTTAATATCGCGAAAGTTAAAATTTTGTCCCAAAATTAATTGTTTACTTTTTGGGTGTTATGTAGTTTATTAATTAGTGAAGACAATCGACACGTAACTTATTGTTTCTTATAATGTAATTAAGCGGACAACTATCAACTTTTAACAACCCCTCTCTGTAACGTCCCGAGTTTATGAAAGACCTGCCATTAAATAAATTTAAAAAATGTCTCAAAGTCTAATTATATAAAAAGTTTCTATAATTTTTATCGTCGGTACTTGGTGGAATTCCATCCTTGATACAACTTATTTACAAATTTAATTATATTTTTTTTATATAAACTACAAGTGTTTGTAAATAAGTTGTATAAAAAAGGTTACTGTACTGTTGGTAAATATCTGTCGGATAAGAGTGCTTGGGATTAATTGCTCCTAATACCAATCTCTTACTAGTAATGATATGTGATGTAATACTAATAAATTTGTATAGAAGGTAAAAAAAGACAGCCCGCTGAGTTTCTTCCTGGACCTTCTCAGTGTGTGGCCGCGTTCCGATCCAGTGGTAGTTTTAGTATTATATGGACTCCTCACAAGTGCCTCTTGTAACATGAATGTAAAAAAATATATTCTATTCTATTCTATCGTATTTTTTATATCTACCCAGTATACATTGAATCAATGCTTACAAATCAAAAATATTGTTTAGTATTTTAAGCTTTAGCCCTGATGATGACGTAAAAAGCGAGACTGGTAAACTATTAATGTAATTATTATGAGTAATAAGTAAAACTATACACTTGTTCAAGTGTTTTTTCATTTAAAAATGGAATCATAGGTTGGTGTTAATTAAACATAATCTTATCTTATTTTTTCGTCTATAAAATCTTTACTTTTTGAATGTCTTATCGCTGACTTGGCGATAAGGCCGCCTTTGTGTTCTTATAATTTAATCTTTATTTGATGTATTTGTAACTTCTCTTTATTTGGTGCACAATAAAGAGTTATTGTATTGTATGTTTAATTAGGTACTTAATACAGTAAAAATGTAAATGAGCCCCCTCTTTGTCTGTACTTTTCTTGCTTAAATCTACCTTGAAACGATAACAGCTATAAGAAACAATCGCATTTCGCCATCAGAAAAGCTGCCTCCTTGTTTTTTAAGTTATAACTTGAAATAGTACTTTGAATTATTTGGAAAACGGAAAATGAAAATTTCGATATTACGGTATTTGACATTCCACTTTGTACAATTTACAAGCAATCGCTTACATCTTAACCCACACAAAAAACCCTTAGTTGAAGTAGGTTCTAGTGTAAAGGGTTACATCAAAGACAATACCTCTTTCTTAAAAGTGTAGTGTAATTTATGAGAATATATACACTAATATTTGTTATGCAGTCGTGCTTTCTCCTGTTTTGTCGTTATAGTCTTTCCTTCTCTAGAAGATGACACCCTAGCCTCAGTCTGCCAACGCAACATACCTTTGGTATACAAGGAAACCGGACTCCTTTATTTGTTTTTCAACCCTATTAAAAGTACTAACAACCTTAAGAAATAAAGCGGTTTTTAAAAGACCACAATAATGCAGTTAAATAATACGTCTACATACCATATTAAAACACTCACCCAATAATTGTATGCACTTCTGCAAAAACGAACCAACCCCATAAATTAATTTAATTGCAAAATAATTGAAACGCAGTGAAACTACGAAAAACCGATTCCACGATTCCGATTCATGACCCTATCGTACAAATAAGAAAGTGCACGGTTCAATGTAACTGAAAAACTACTGATTATTAAATCTTGATCAAATTTACGATAATTTAGCGATCTAGCGAACTTATTTTCGCTTGACATTCAGCTACTAACAGTTTAAGAGAAAGAAATATGATTGTTTTTCTTATTTTCTCTGCTTTTTTTTCATATGAACCTTCTCCTGACTATAACCAAAGCAACAAAAAGGAATTGGCAAATTTGGTCCGTCCGTTCAGGTGCAATGCGATGACCACGCGAAATGAATCTCCATTTAATATTTTGAACTACCTAATGTAACAAAATTAGAAAAAAATGTAAAAAACTGACTGCAGTTATTTCATTACCACGTCACAGTTAGATAATTCATTTTTAGGGTTCCGTACCCAAAGGGTAAAAACGGACCCTATTACTAAGCCTCCATTGTCTATCTCCAGGCTGTATCTCATAAACCGTGATAGCTAGAAAGCTAAAATTTTCACAGATAATGTATTTCCGTTTCCGCTATAACAACAAATACTTTAAATTAAAAAAATATTAATAGGGTAGGGAGGTACATACCACATACAATAAACGCGTTTTTGTCGTAATTTTTTGCTCAATATTAAAAACGGTAACAGGTAGACGCTATAAATTTTCACAGAATGTTTACTTATGTATTACCTTTCAACATAAATAATTAAATAACAATAAAATAAATATTGAGGGGGGTCTCCCATACAACAAACGTAATTTTTAATAGATAGTACGGAACCCTTCATACGCGAATCTCACTCGCACTTTCCGGTTTTTTTTAAATAGCTTAAGTTTCTGAGGTGTTCCCACATAAATGTTATCAACTACCACTAAAATTGTTGACGTATAATATGTTCGACATCCTCGTCAATGATTGGAATTCTCGATTCTGAAACTGTTATCCGACACACGTTTCTCTACTTGATGATTCGCCGACAGAATGTTTCATTTATAAGTTCTTTACGACAAAACGTTTTACGTTTTACGTTTCGTAACAGAACGATTCTCATATGAGAGATTCGACGACAGAACTTTTCCACTACGAATGTTTCACCGACAGAACGAGTCTCTCACGGGTGAACCTACGACTTAATCTTTCACCAAATACGAATTCGTCGGCACAGCTTATTTTGGCATGGTTCTACACTGAGGATTTAAATTATATAATGATAAATTAGAAATATTACCAAGCAAAAATATTTTTACTACACTCAAACTTATGTAATGAGATTTGGCGGCAACGAGGAAATACACGATACTCTAATTTCTTCATGATTATTTCATTTATGCACGTTCACTGAAAAAACTTTCCTGCCACCGAAATTACCTAATTCCACTCAATATTTTTTGCGTCTTACCCATGGAGGTAGATTTCCTTCTCGCTGGATGATCCAGACAACGTTGCTGATGCTGTCACTGTTGTGGTGCTGCAGGGTATGGAACTTTATATTCCGTTCTCTTCAGTGCCTGTTGGTGACAAATCCCCGCCTTCGTTTAGTGATCCCTGTAAGATGGCATTTAGCCACAAACGGAAATGCTACCAGGCCTGGGCCATGGCAGCGAAGACTTGCGACGAAAACACTAACTCGATTAAAAAGGAGTAGAATTCTGCCACTAGGTCTTTCAAAAGAGCTATTGCAGGGCACAGTCCGAGCACATTGGCAAAATTGGCGAGAAATTGGCCCGCTTGCTTTCGGGAACAAGAGCGTTTTGGTCTCTCGCGAAGACTGTCCAAGGAAATTTTGCGGAGCCATCTTTAACATCCTTACACCGGAGTGATGCCTCGCTGGCCCATGATGCGAAAGAGAAAGCTGAACTTCTAGGCTTCCTCTTTGCTTCCAACACGACTTTAGATGACCATGGAATCACGCCGCTGACCATCCCGCGGTGTGAAGTGTCTATGCCAGAACAACAAGTCGAGTCGACCCGATGGTATCCATCCGTTTTTTCTCAAAGTGTGTGCTCCTGAGCTAGAACCGGTTTCATTCGGTACCGAATTCATGGAAGACCGCTTTAGTATACACGATCCCTAAAAAAGGTAAGCGCTCCGATCCGTCCAACTAAAGACCCATAGCTAAAACTTCCTTGTTTTCCAAAGTTATGGAATCCATAACAAACTGCCAGCTCTTAAGGTGCCTAGAGGAGCACCAGCTGTTAAATGATCGTCAATACGGTTTCTGTCCTGGTCGTTCAACTGGTGATCTTTTGGTTTACTTAACACACTGATGGGTGCAAGCAGTCGAAAGCAAGGGAGAAGCATTCATTGGCTGTCAGTTTAGACATAGCAGAAGCCTTCGATTGGGTGTGGCACACGGCGTTTCTATCGAAGCTTCCTTCTTATGGTCTTCCTGAGAAATTATGTACATGGATCACTAGTTTTTCGACGGGGCGTAGTATCATGGTCGTTGTCGACGGTGTGTGCTCGAAGTCCAAACTTGTCAATGCTGGTGTTCCCCAAGGCTGTGTGATTTCTCCTACTTTGTTTCTTCTGTATATCAATGACATGTTGCAAATTTGTGACACTCATTGCTATGCAGACGATACTAATGGGGAAGCCTTATACTTTGGCCAACATAATATATCGCGGAAACATGTGATCGAGAGCCGGAACCAACTTGTGTCTAAAACTGACAATCTTTTGTCTGAAATTTCGTTTCGGGGCTAGCAAAACCTGTTGCAATTTGACCCTAATAAGACACAAGTTTGCGCGTTTTCCGCCAAAAAGACTCCCTTTGTCGCATCTCCCCGATTTGAGAGCGTTTTCCTTTCTGCCACAGCCTGCATTATACTCGGTATACTCGGCGTTGACATTTCGAGTTTTGTTCAATTTCGTGGTCATCTGGAGGAGAAGGCTAAAATAGCCTCAAAAAAATTCGGTGTGCTCAGTAAAGCGAGACAGTATTTCAAGCCAACCCATCGCTTACATCTTATAAAGCGCAAATTCGGCCTCATATGGAGTACTGTTCTCAACTCTGGACAGGGGCTCCACAGTACCAGCTCCTCCCGTTTGACCGCATTAAACGTAGAGCAATTCGAATTGTCAATGACCGGGCATTACTAATCGGCTTGATTCCTTAGCGTTGCGTGGAGATGTTGGATCACTCAGTGTTCCCTACCGCATATATCATGGGGAATGCTCTGAGGAGTTGTTTGGTTTAATTCCAGCCGCTGATTTCCACCTTCGGACATCGCGTCAGAGCTTAAGGTATCATGTCCATCATCTCGATGCGTGGCGATCTACAACTGTGCGATTCCGAAGACCTTTTTTACCCCGTATAAGACCTTTGTGGAATTAGTTGCCGACATAGGAACCTTCAAGAAAAGAACGTACTCTCCTTAAAGGTCGGCAACGCATCTGTGATACTTCTGGTGTTGCGGATGTCCGTGGGCGGAGGTGATCACTTTCCATAAGGTGACCCACTTGCTCGTTTGCCTCCTCTTCTATAAAAAAAAATTAAAACACGAAATTCAATAATTATGAAAAAACTTCGACCATCTTTTCTCTCGATCGTGTTAAAACAACGATTTGCTACTAGCTGAGTATTCGCGTAACAAACATACAAAAACCTACATAGAATTTATAAACTCTTTTGGGAGTCAGTTAATAAAGCAAGCCAAGTTCGACTCAGGCTTGCCCATGCAGGGTCCCACGTTTGTCGTCCCAATTGATTATTCAAATTCAAAATAGCTTTTATTATGTAGATCTATACGCGTTACACGTCTATATAATTCTAAAAACTACCACCGGATCGGAACTCGGCTACTCACTGAGAAGATCCTGCGAAAGAAACTCAGCGGGCTTGTTTTTTTCTCTTATAAATCTAATTTATAAAAGTTTATTCTATTTACAAATATTTTGTAGAGATTGGTATGAAGAGCAATTAATCATAAGCATTTCTGTTTTCTAAATATTCTGACTTATTATACCCTTACTATACAACCTAATCTTAATACATTTTTAAAAATTTATTAAATGGTAAGTCCTTGAATATTCTTAGTCAAAATACCACTACAATTTTTTGGAAGAAATTTCTTTGTTTTTCATACTTTTAACTATAATAGTGGTCACCCATTAGTCGAAATTAAACCATAATAAATTATAATTATAATTTATTCAATACAAATTATTGAAATACTAGCTTCCACTAGTACAGAATTTACCCTTCTACAGATTTATTATATGTGTAGATAATGTTCGTTAATTTTTTTTTGTTAAGAACGTCATCTTCATTTATCAAGACCAACCACTTTGTTTCCTAACATGATTAACATAGTTTGTGCTTCATCTGTGATTGTTTATCGTTATCAACATTTTAGTTTGTGTGTGTGTCAAATGTTTATTAGTACGTGTAATGTTTTATTTATTTTTGATTGCACTTTAATATAAGCATTATGTTTGAAATTTGTTAGCGTTCCGCACTTCTCCTACACATACAAAATTAAGTCTCTTTAAGTTAAGTTAAGTTTACTTTAACTCAACATCAAGTCCTTGTTTTCATGGAGTACTGTTGTCAACTATATCATAAAATTAGTAATAGTACTAACGTACAGAAGACGCACTCGTAAAAAAAATGCAAGCAAACTTGAATCTTAAGACGTATAGCAAAATTTTGAATTATGCTGAGCAAATACACCCAACTTAATAGAGGTTCCACACTGATAACAATATTGATTGTAAACATTAGCTTGCATCCGTGTGAAACACAGATTTAATCCAAATTTTAATTTATTTAGTCGACTGATTTTGCCCGCTTAGTTAATGGTCCCACAAGAACATTTTTCGGCATAAAAATTATCCTATCTGTTAATTCAAGTTACCTTCTATGTTTGTGTCAATTTTCATGAAAATCGGTTAAGCAGTTTTGGCGTGAAGAAGTAACAAAATAACAAGTTAATAAACATTCGCATTTATAATGTTGGTATAATTAGTCATAAGTCATAGAAATCATGTTAAAGTATGAAGTAAAGTTATGAGCTCCGCACTTAAATTAAAAAAAAAATAAAAAGATTTGGTGGTAATAGAAACACACGATACTCTATTATATCAAGAGTACTCCACTTGCATACTTGAACAGAATAAAATGCCACCAAAACTGACAAATTTCACTCAATCTGTAAACCTGATTCTATAATTATGAAAAAACTGCGGCTATCTTTTTTCCCTATGACGCCAAAACGTCTCAGTCTTACTTAGTAGACATTTTCCGTACTAAAACTAAGAGGTTCGCCATCTCTGTCACTATTCGCACTGCTAAGGATAGGACCTGTCTTCATTAAGCGGTGTTTTCGAAGAAACATGTTAAGACGTCTTTAAAGTGTATTTAACTAGGTAACTTAAAACTTAAACTAAACTTAAAATGAGAGGTGCGTAGCATTACTTGTGCTATTACCGACTTTTAAAAAAGAGGATTCTTTATGTTTCACGCTTATGGAGATTTCTAAGTCATTTGCGAAGTAATTTTTAAAATTGGTTTTGTGTAAACTGTAAATGTATGTAACAAATGTAAACTTCCGAAGTGAGACATAACTCAAGGAGCGATTTTAAATCGCGCCCGTGGCGGTCGCCGTTTTGCGATTTATTTCAAAACTCACGAGACGGCTAATTTTTGCGGTCCCGCAGCCGCTGCGGTTGAAATTATCGCCCGCAAACTTGGCGGTTGATTATCGCGCGGCCGCTGGTTGCGGTTAAATAATCAGTACAAATAGTACGAAATGGTCGCCCGCCAAGCGATCGCAGAGCACGCGGTCGCAAACCGCCGAGGCGGCGACAGGAGATCGCCGCCCGCAGGGTTAACGGGCAGACGACCGCTGCCGCGGGAACCGCAAACTACCGCAGGCGCTGCGGGTGAAAATGGTTTCGTGAAATGTGATCTTACTTATTGCATATAAATCGACATCCTATCTATCATTGAATCTGCAGGCCCGCAACCTCCGCGGGCGCGGGTAAAAACCGCGCTGTGAGTTCTTAGTCGTAGTCCCATTGCCATCATATTTTGATTTAAAAATGAAGTTCTAGGGAAATAGAGGAACACGTTTTTTTTTATTTTTTTATGATATTGAAAGGCAAATAAGCAGACGGATTTACTTATGGTGAGAAATCCACGCTGCCTGTAGACACAAAAGGTGGTAATGGTACGTGGCGAAGCTGAGGCAAAAGTAAGTTTACCACCTACATTATCCTCTAAACCGAAACACTTCAACGCCAAGCGCTGACGTTACAGTAACAGGAACAGGTAAAACGGTGGTACTATTCCGGGCGAGTTGCTGCGAAACACTACCACCTTGATGTCATAGTGTTGGTGACGGTAAGCATAGGCTGGCCTTTATGAGCTGCCTGGCAAGAAATCAGATGGTCTATTCTGCAAAAGAGCCCTGACCAACACGACCGTGATTACATTTGTATAACATTAAAATTACAGTCAGTGTTTTCGCAGTCTATAGTGCTCAAATTATTGAGTATATCGTTGCTGGATATTAACATAAACTAGTCATCGCCCATTGGTCAAAACTCGACCATAACAAATAATAATATGTTTTTGATAAGAACGCCATCTTAATTTCTCATGACCAACTACTTTGTTATAGTGCGCCATCTGTGTTCTTTTATCGTTATCATCAATATATTTGTTAGTGTGTGTCAAATGCATGGTAGTGTGTGTAATGTTTTATATATTTATTTAATGTATCTATTTGATAAGCATTAATATTGAAAAATGTTAGAGTCTTGCACTTCTCCTACACATAAACTATAAGTGAGCCAAATTTTATCCTCCTGCGTCCGCGCAATTTTCGTAAAAAGGGATCCAAAGTTTTGGCATTACGTATATACGAGTATAGATCAAATATGAGAAGAAAGATAACTCCGCAAAGTCAAAAGCATTTAACCATTCAAGTAAATGAAGCACTTCCTTTTGGTGATGGATAATATATTCAAATTTAGGTAAATCTAAATGAGAATGACTAAATTTATGATGTCAGAAGGTATATGATGATGAAAAGTGAAACCAGTTTATTTGTAATATAAAGTGTTGATAAAATAAAAAATAAAGTATCTTCACGCCCATATCCCCAAAAAAATAGGCAGAGGCACAACTAGAACACCCACGACTAGCCAAAGACACTATGTCCCACAATGTGATAGGTGGCAAGCCTATCGCCAACCGGGCATATATCCAGTCCGGAGCAACGTTTTTGAAGTAAAAACTACTTTAGCGGCATTGTATATTTTTTTCGAATGGGTGAAAACTTCTGAACTCGCATCAGATTTGTAAGACAAAAATTCGTTAGACGGATAGCTATAATGCAACATTCCATCGCAAGCGCTTTAACGCTACGACAAGCGTAAAAGTCTGTATGTATTCTTAGACGTATTTACTTTATTCAGCGCTTGATTTGCTATTTTATCACAATACTCTATTGAATGGAATCAGACAGCGTTTAAACGCTGAACTGTTAAACGTTCTGTGTGATATTATTAGACACTTTATTTCATTCAGCGCTTGATCTGTAGTATTAAATAATTGTACTGTAAAGTGTAAATTGTTTCTTGCTTTGAATGCTTTGCAGTTTGTGGTAGATTAAATAGATATTAGTTAAGTAAAACATCTTTTAATTTTCTATAAATTTTAAAGAAAGAAAAAATTTCGCCCCAGATCTTTTAATTTTTTGCGACTTGTAGGTAACTATGATATAGTTTCTCAGTTAATAGAAATTACAGTACAACATTGTAAAAAAGTGTAGCTGTTTTCGAAAAAGTTGTAAGTTTAACAAAGGAAACAATAATAGAAGGAAATTCGATAAACACATATATATTATATTGAATCGAATTATGTACTAGTTTGAATAATTTATGTATTTCATCATATTTTATCTCGTAATACTATTTTAACTGGCCGAGGTAAATTATGAAGTGGTCGTACTAGTACGTAGCGTACTGAAGTTTTATGGTTTAGCACAGAGTACTAAATAGTACCAATAAGGTGTACTAGTACATTTTACGGATTGTACGATTACAGTGCTAACTCAAAAATGTCCGATTAAGCACAAGACTATTCTATTTTACCACATAAATGATAGTACTTTCATACTGATAATTAAGGCAATTCGTGCAAAATTATTACCTAACCAATCAAAAATATTTAAAATGCACAACGTTAATATTCAAATGTTCACTTCTGCCGGCACTCCCGGAGTGCAACTTGTCTATTCTTTTTATTACAAAATTGAAAAAACCCAATATCATTTTTGTTGCCCGATCCGGGATTCGAACCCGGTACCTCATGCAATCAAGTCCAACAACTGAACCGGTAGACCACAGAGACAAATATATGTACCATAAAATGGGGTTATTTGGGAAACAAGAGCCTATTTGAAAAACAATAAAAACAAGATTGCATCCTTATTTTTTTAATAAAACTGAACGCAATCATAGCGAGCTTTCAAAATTTTGTCACAGCGCTAGTGTTGATTTTAAATTAACCAATCAGAAAAGTTCCTTCGATGCTATGACAGTAGCAAAAGGTTTTTTTATAAAAAGAAATATTTTAGTGCAAAATCGAGAGCTTCCAACTTTTAAAAGTGTAAAATTTTTCGTCGACTCGATTGTTTTTATAAGTTTCTTAATTTTTAAAAGTATCTTCACCTTTATTAATCAGAAATAACATTTTAAATAGCAACAACATTTTTTGTGTTATAGTGAATTATTGAATATTGGAACGCAAAATGGGGTTATTTGGTTAGTACTAAATAGCTCCTTTTCCAAATAACCCCCTTAATTATTTAGTTTACAAGAACTTAATTATATTTAGTTTTTACTGTGATCACGCTTCTACTGCATTTCCAAATACAACACAACACAGTTTAAATGGTTATTTCAAATCTATATAACTGTTTTCTAGTACAAATCCAGTTGATTTTAACTAGCCCCATCTTATGGGTAAATTGGAAAGTCTTATTTTTTTTCAAAAAGACACCTGATTGCATAGCTTGTCTTCATACAATCCTTAATATTTTGTATTAGTACAAGCAATATTATAACCGGCTGATAAATTTAGTGACTTAATACAAGAGTTGACAAAATTACAGCCATTTTATGTGACCTTTTCTACCAAATAGTATATATATAAATATCTACTTTACGGTACTGTAAAAAATTAAGCGTAGTGAAACTGCAAAAATCGAATCATTGGGTACCACGTTGCTAATTGATAATTCTTTCTTTTTAACAAGCTTTTATTAGCTCGGGCTGTATGTATGTATGTATGTAACGAAATCTTTGAGCTCAATTTTTACCAGTTTTTAGAAGCTTGATAATTTTGAAACTTTGCACATATTTCAAGGGTCGATGACAATACAGTAATATGGTACTGTCGAGCTGATCTGATGATGGAGACGGAGGATATAAACTAAAACTTTATGATAGATGATCATATCATAGCCGTATTTGAACTTGTTAGAAAGGTCTTGTTATGAACGTTGACCACGATTAGGTTTCAAGGTCTGAATATGATAATGTAGTACTATCGAGCTGATCTGATGATCTAGCCGGAAGATTTGAGCTGGAACTTCATGTTGGCTGATCGTGTCATAGTAATTTCGGTAATTACGGCGAGCTCCTAATTCAGCCTATAGGTATCCAATTCCCGGCCAAGTACAGCTACGGACTGACAGGCATAGTATGTGGCGCTAAGTCGAGTAGTGTATCACTTAGTGGTCTCTAGATTGTATGTGGCGCTAAGTCTAGTCACGGTATAATTATCTATACAGTATTGTAACTCGGCCGTGTCCTTGAAATAAGTGCCTACAGAAGCGCAGTACGTAAGCATGAGATAGGGCTGTCTCTGTCGCCTACCAACAGTTACCTACCTATGTAGTTTTGAGATTGCAAAATTATTACTTTTATTTATTAACACAGATAGGTACTTAGTTAAAATATTATGATGACTACTAAAATACTTTGTGAGTTGAATAGAAAGTGTGCAATAAAAATGCAAGTGGTTTTTTTTTGATTGACAGATTTAGTTAAAAAACCATGATGAGATATGTATGTGACTTTATTAAAAATCGGTGTTATAAATTTGCGACCGAAAAATATTTGTGTCTTAACAGAGTTGTACGAAATGCTTTGTTATTATAGTGTATAAACAATCCGCATTTGAATATAAAGTATGAAATTGTTTTGGGAAACATAGACAAGGAGGAGAAAAAGGAATATATTTTACTTGATTATAGATACCTGAAGCTACTTTACAATTTATGTGTTTAGTTTTAAGTGAAGTTCGGAATATAGCCTCCATTTTGTCTATGTATTTCACGACACCATCGCTGGGTACAATTAAAAAGTTTGCGAAGTAGTTTTACTATAGTCCCAGTACCTTAAATAATAAAAATAATCTATAATCTAAAAAAGCTATCTCTGGATGCGTTATTGAGGAATTCGAGGAATTCATGCAACCAAAAATAGTACAATATATTCTACTTGTCATGTTAAATAGCTACTTGTGCTTATTTCGAGTAAAAATTCCCGCAGTTACTGATTGAAAACCAGCACACCGTCCGTTCGTCACTGCGGCACACTCGCTATTGTAGCATGCCGCGTGCATGCCCTGATCCGAACGCGCAGGTATAGCTCGCGCGTCGTCCTTTTATATGAAGTTAGAATACTATATAGATAATATTACCGTGGTCGAGTAGTGTATCACTTAGTGGTCTCTAGACTGTATGTGGCGCTAAGTCGAGTAGCGTATCACTTAGTGGTCTCTAGACTGTATGTGGCGCTAAGTCGAGTAGTGTATCACTTAGTGGTCTCTAGATTGTATGTGGCGCTAAGTCGAGTAGTGTATCACTTAGTGGTCTCTAGATTGTATGTGGCGCTAAGTCGAGTAGTGTATCACTTAGTGGTCTCTAGATTGAAGAGGTCGATTGTTCTAAGCTGACAGGTGAGACACCATGCAATACAGACATACAGACGCACTGGCGGAGATGGACAGGATGCAGGCTCATTAGTCTATTTGAAATAAATGTTTAAAATATGCCTATTGCAAAGACAAAAGCGAGTTTTTTAAACTGTTATTTATTTTACACTTTGTAAAATAAATAACAGTTTAAAAAACTCGCTTTTATTGCTAATCGAAATAAAACTGAAAATAAAATATAATAAAGAGAAGTTTTGTATTACAGTAGTAGAACATCGAACAATCAATCATACTGAATCACGTCACAATAAAATTTAAGTAAAAAAAAAAGTATCTTCACGCCCATATCCCCGAAGAGGTAGACAGAGGCACAACCAAGGCACCCACGACTTGCCGAAGACACTAAGTCCCACAATGTGATAGGTGGCAAGCCTATCGCCAACCGGGCACATATCCAATCCCGAGCAACTTTTTTTTTTTATTAGAAAATTGGAAAAACCCAATTTTCTTTTTGTTGCCCGACCCGGAATTCGAACCCGGGACCTCTGGCAGTCAAGTCTAACAACTGAACCGCTAAACCACAGAGACGAAATTTAAGTAAGTAGTAGTTTTTGGGTTGATCGGGTGGCTATCATACACGCCTAAATAAATTAATACTTTATTGAATAACTTATAAATCACCTATGTGGTTTAGCGGTGCAAGTGTTGGACTTTACATCATGAGGTCCCGGGTCCGAATCCCGGGTCGGCAACAAAAATGAAATGTGGATTTCCAATTGTTTCCAATAAATATTGGGATTGGATATGTGCCCTGTTGGCTTGCCACCTATCCTTTATGGGTGCAAGTGTTGGACTTGACTGCCAGAGGTCCCGGGTTCGAATTCCGGGTCGGGCAACAAAAAGAAAATTGGGTTTTTCCAATTTTCTAATAAAAAAAAAAGTTGCTCGGGATTGGATATGTGCCCTGTTGGCTTGCCACCTATCCTTTATGGGTCTTAATGCCTTCGGCTAGTCGTACGTGCCCTGGTTG
>NJDC01010339.1:19682-43559 GCA_002245475.1 Calephelis virginiensis | reverse complement strand
GTGTGTGGGGGGGGTGTTCTAAATAAATAGACTGATTATCGTGATAGTTCTTAGCTACAATACGTACAGATTTTGTCGGGAAATATAGTAATTTTATGAATATCATTAACAACGTATATATACTGCTGAGTAGAGTTTTTAGAACACTCGCCTAGATTGATACCGCTCCCGCTGCTTTACTTAGCTAATCCTATCAACAAAACTCAGAGAGAGTAAATGTAGTATATGCAATAAACGTACTCACGCAAGAGGCTTGATACATTAGTATCAGATCAATAAAGCTTAAATTTATATGGGACATGCATTTTTTACAATCTGAAAATAAGTCTGCTTTTTGGTTGGTTTTGTGAAAAACTTCTCGAAAACATGTAAATGATATAGCAATCTTAGTTACTGATGTTACTCACTACCAGATAATAATCATTAATTTCTTGCGCTGGAGAACTTAGTGTATTTGACTGCTGATTGCTTGCAAATTCGTTCACATATTAAATTAATTTGAGTTAAAAAAGCGTTCCTGTCCAAAGCCTTATCTATTTTTACGTTAAAATCGGATTATACTGTTTTGTCGTGAAGCAAAAATATAAGTATACATTTTCGCATTTGCTATAATCCAAAGTAAGACACAATTGAAACGATCTCTTCAAAAAAAATATTTTCACGCACATATCCCCAAATTGGTAAGCAGAGGCACAACTAGGACACCCACGACTAGCCGAAGACACTAAGTCCCACTATCGCCAACCGGGCACAATTTTTTTATTATAAAATTGGAAAAACCAAATTATCTTTTTGTTGCCCGACCCGGGATTCGAACCCTGGGCCTCATGTAGTCAAGTCCAACACCTAAACCGCTAGACCACAGAGGCGAGAAATCTTTTATTTACGCTGAAGCTTATAACTTAAAACAGTAAGAAGTGGCCACATCTCAAAGTTTCGTAACGTTGACTCTCTATAACTTTGCTTTTACTTTAGATTTATTAGTAGACTTTTTACAAATTCAGAAGAAATATTTAACCAGCTTCGTACAAGTTAATAAGCAACATTAAAATGTTTTCCTCAAGTTATTTTTAGCTTGAAAGTAATATTGTTAAAAACTTTTACGGTGAGTGTTTGACGTCGCTCCTTTATAATGTTTTTTTATCCACCTACGATAAAACAGGGTTGTTATAAAATTGCCGTGTCTGTATGTTTGCGTTTGTGTCTGTCTGTCTGTAGCATCGTAACTTTTGTGTCCCATTTTTTTTGTGAGTGTTTGTCCGTAAGAGCATAACTTAAGAAAAGATTGAAGGAACATTACTTATCGTTGACACAATGATATACACGTATATTTTCCTACAAAGATATTTTAATGATGATAATTGTACCTGAATTTGTTTTAAGTATAGCTTATAGGTAATTGTTTTTTATACACGATGCCTTCCATTTTATTTTCACAGATTCATTTATTTTGGGTTGGCTGAAAGAAATTTCTTTAGGTAGAGATAAGCTTGCCTTTCGTGCATTGCTACTTGTCCTGTATTTTGTGTATTTTTGTTTTTTTGTGTGGAACAAAGTATTAAATAAATAAATAAACTTTTGAACGGATGGATTACGTTCATTCACCGGTTTTGATGCGGTTTTGTAAGAAAGCTGACACGACCGCAATGGTTCTTAGCTACGTCACATGTAGGGTTATTATTTTATTATAGTGTCATTATGGTAAAAGACAGTCAACTACCATAAGGCTTAACTCACAGAAAGAGACACTAAAGCTGTCCTGTGGATAGGGTGTAAGGGGGACTTTGCAAGTCTACTAGCTATCCTACATTCCGGATTGAAGCACGAACGTGCCAACCACTGATTATGGCACCAAAAAATAGGTAAGACTTTGGACTCCCGGGCAAGTTGCTGCACCATACTCTTTTTGTAGCCCTTGTTGGTAGTAACTCATGTCACTATTATATTCCATTCGGGGAAGTCGAACCAATACAGAATATAGGAAAAGAGTTGTTGAACACCAGAATTGATAAAATATGTTATTTATCTAGCAAGCGATAAGGTCATCACATCCCACATAAAAAGGAATCACTAATCGACACTTCTAATTGGACTTGAACCTCTATAATTTACGGATTTTATCCCTCAAGCACAATAAAAGTAAAACATTTAAAATAATGCTATCGCTTTCAACCTCAGATAATATTATTTGCATATAAATATCTACGACCTCAGTACTTTTATTTTATTATCCCCTGAGCGAGTATTTCAGAAGTTTTATGTGTTAGGTCTGGTTAGTGGACTCTCAGGATTACTGGGATAGCTGGGATTGATCCTAAGTACATTTGAATAATTAATTCAAAATCAGAATCACCAAAATCCGTTCCGTTTTGTATTCAAGCATATTTTTATGAAGGAAAGGAAAAAAAAAGAAAGAAAATATATTTATTTGCGGAATATGCGTGTTGAAGTTGTTACAAAATTATTTAAGCTTTCCAAAATATTCTACCACATTGTGGTGTGCAAATATTTTAATATTTATAAAAAGTAATTGTTTAATTATGCTCATATTGTTTTAATGTTTATACAAAAAAATAGTTTTTTATTTATTGCAATTTAAATTATAAAGAATTTTAAATGTAAATAAATGTATCGCTATTTACCGTAATCTACCTCCGTTTCCAAACTTAGCCAGTCAGGAGAAGAAACGGCGAAACAAACTCTCCAGCGGCCAGGACTACTCGTATGTGTACTGTACTATATGTTACTAGGTTTAACAAAACCGACTTATAGTAGTAAGAGACAAATGTTGCCTAGAGATATAATCGATGTTACTGGTGCATTATCATTTCTATGAGATGTCAGTCCATGTGTGTATGTGTACTGACCAATTCCTCCATGGAAAAGTGGCGACACTGACTCGTAACTGACTGCATAATTTAGTCCAGAAATCATTTGCTCTCAGCCTTGTTTTCGTCTTCAATTGGGAGAAAGTATCCTATGTCTTCCAGTACAGTCTATCTAGCAAGTCAATGCCAAGTTATTTTTACTTTCTTTATGTTGTCATCACTCCATATTTTCTTTTGTCTCCGCAAGCTCTTTATCATTCTCCAGGGCACTAATGTAGTATTTGTTCACTCCATCGACTATCAAGCGATATTAACCTCGACATTAACGACAGCTAAACCATGCCTTACTTTTTTGTATTCTTCAAAGGAGTTCGGTACAGAAGAAAAATCAAGCTGAGTCTACATGTTATATTCTTGATTGTTTTTTAACATTACTATCCGAGTAATTTTACAATTTTAATCAAACTTCTAATCAAATCTTTTAATCAAACTCTCATTCTAAATCACTCACACAAATTTTAAACACATATTAAACCCATTTAAATTTTTAATGTAAATTTATTGCATACTTTACGAGGTCAAAGGTTTTATTTTATGAGGTCAATATTCTCCAATATATTATGGCATCTTTCAACCAAAAGAAACTTTTTAAGTGAAAGAAATGAGAGCGAAACAAGAGTGTCACATTTATTTTGTCGAGACATTCCGCGCTACTCCAGAAATGTCATTACATTACAAAGTTTGTGACAATGATAATATTGAGAGCGCCCTTGGGTATTCAGGCCTTTTGGAGCTGTTTTCACGGTAAGGTCATCGCAGTTGACATTATTTTTTTATGAAAGAAAGAACCCATATTTATGTCTCCCTATTAGGCTTTTATGGCTAAGCCGCTGATTCGATTTTGATTAAATTTAACAAGCTAGTAACCTAAATTGAAACATTGTTTATAAACTGACTTAAAATGAGCACTACACTGTTATCTTTACGAGTACTCCCCAATTAACATCCAAAAATGCTATTCGAAGTAACTGTTGTACGCTGATGAAATCGCGGATAACAGTTAGTATTCAAAAAATAATATACTCGTAACGTTAAAGAAATATTATATTCATGCACCAGACGGATACTTTAATGACAAGACGTAATCTTCGCCTTTAGAAATAAAAAATGACAATGGTGAAAAAATTACTCGTTCGCGTACGGGTTAGAGCACGCGCTTGAATTTACAAACCAACCGTCAGCCCCAAGTTTGGTTCCTGACGATCAGACATTTGTGGTATAAACATCGACGTCTGTACTGCCAAGTCGGTAAGTATTAAATATAATTATGTATCTTTTGAATATTTCTGAGCAGAGATGTGATTAACCGACACCTTCGACATAAGCATAGTTTAATTTAAGGTTAGGTCAATTTCCAGGGATACTTGTGTATTATTAATAAGTATATGGTGATTTTTTGTTTTGGGATTAGAGAGGTGTAATGCAGATTGATTTTCGAATGGTAAAAATACATCAAATCCAGTGAACAAAATGTCGTAACAGAGAGTTGCCAAACCGGAGACTGGGTTGGACTTGGGTGGACCTTGTGCAAATTCATCAGCTATTTCTAGCATTCTCCAGAGCCAAACAAGACAGTATCACTACTAATTTTAGCAATTTATTGCAAAACTAAGATGGTTTTTACTACTTTAAACTAAGGGCTAACTTTTGAATCGTTTTTAAATTAATAATTATAAACCAATTATTTCTCATCAGCGAATAAACAGGTATGTACTTGATAATGATACTGAATTGATTTACCTAGCCATGTAAGGATTTATTTAACATTGCTATCATTGAATTTGATAACCTTCTGTTTTCAGTTTAAAATTGGTTGTCGCACTTGCTTTCTTACTGTAACTATTAGATCAACCTGTAAAAAACTCGAAACTTTAAAAAATGTGATAGGGAGTAATGTTAAGTGGCTGTTAATGCTCTTTGAGAAAATTCTCTAGATTTTTTTCTCTCATTCCATTCCAAACACGCCGGTTTCAAACCACTCTTGACACTCTTGACACCACCCTCAGATAATATTCGAGCGATCTGATCTTGAAATGTCACATCGGGTACCTACATACAAATACAAAAACACCAGTTTGGATTAAATGCGATATCAGCAGCAAGATGAATCTTCAAGAACTACGCACTAAAGATAAGCGAGCATAAAAACGTGATATTTACAAAAATACGCCCCCACCAATTTTATATAGATTTTTACGTATCATTCAATATTTTTGCACAGTACAGTTGAATACATTTTACAAAGTCAATAAATATGTTAAACCTATGTTATTGGATTATTTTATTCAAATGAACACATTTTATAATGCAATGTTTAAATAACAAGTAAAATATTCGAGTAAAGATGTTTTAGATTACCAATTATTTTCAGAAATCTAAATTTGGGTGCAATATAAAAAAAAACTACACACTGCTAGTATTCTGAAAATCTTGTTTTACGTTCTAAAAATTGAACAGCCAGTAGACTTGCACATGTAGCATAAGATCTTGCCTGAAGGATAACTTGACGCACTATTAATATAAGGTGTTTAAAGGCAATAGTGTAATCTCACCGCAAAAAACAGGTTAGGTTCTTCGCTATCTCAAAGAAAATTAATAAAATTTAGATTTATTCAAAACATTTCATTAAAAAAATCCAAAATGCAGCAGCGTTAATCTGCTACAGTGTAAAAGTATATTCCTTTTTTTTGTCATGAAAATTAACACTTAATAACATTAAAATTGTTTAAATTAAAATTTCATGCATTTGTCTTGTCTCCACCTGTCTTAAAATTTTATATTCTTACTGTTAATGTAATTAACAGACTATAAAAGGTGGGGGTGTCAATTCAGCTGTATGTTTTTTTTTTTTGTAAGTTTGCTACACAATTTTGCGAGCAATAACGAATCGGTTTGAATGGGTTTTTCGGAAAGGTGAGTCCTGATTACGACAAGATGACACTTATGTGGGACCATCTCGGAATGATTATCAATTTTTAATATTAATCTTTCAAAAGACTTAAAAGTTTTTAAGCTACAACTGTCTTTTGTTTTTTTGGTAATTTTTCAAAATCTTGAAAGAGACATTATACTTTCTTCTTCTGTATAATATTAGGTATTTATTATGTTTGACCTTTAAATCTTAAGCAGTAATATTATTACTTTTTAAAATTAGAGTGATAAAATTTTCAATAAACACACGTGATAGTGTTACTATAGCCTGTTTTTTAATCTCAGAGACTAAATTGACATTAGCAAAGTTGTAAGTTTTTTGCGGTTCATAAACAGTGTCGTGCCATTATCGGAAATGTTAACAAAATTTATCACCGATTTTTCAAAGTTATATAAATTTATAAATTTTTATATTTTTTTATATTAAATTTTTTTCCTGGCAAAAGACAGCAAACAAGCACGAGGCTCCCCTGATGGTACGAGATAGCCGCAGCGTAAAGACACCATTATATGTTGTAGACTGCGTCGCTGAGGGACGAGGATATAAGGCCCGTCATGCAAGTCTATCGGCTGCCCTAACCTCTGGACTGGAGCAGGACATTCTCACTAGGGCAGCTGGAATCGGTTAAACGGTGAATCCCCATACGGGCAAGTTGCTGCACAGTAGTCTACCGCCAGGGGTCTTATTGGTAATGACCCGTTTCACCTTTGCTCGTCTCTTACGATCTGCCAGGCAGGACGACCAATAATTTGTTTTACACAGAGGACCCCGACAATAATGGCAGAAAATATATTATATACTAAAATACAACTATGTTTTTTCATGTATTGGTGTCCCTGCTTAGCACCATTAATGCAATTATATAAGTTGCTTTGGGGTTAAATCAATTTGTGTAATTTGTCCGTACCCCAGGACTACTTTTTAAATTTAAAATATAGGTAATTGGTAACTTCCACACAATAGGCAAAACAGACGCATTTGAAGACTTCATTAGGTAGTTTGAAAGACGATGGGTTTACATAATTTATCACTTAGTAAATTGCAAAAAATCGATTTTGATTTTAATATAATCTCGTCTAATTACACCAAAAACTTAATATTTTCCTTGATTACCATTCGATTCCATCAGCAGACAGATTTGAAACATCATTCTCTTTTTCTCCGTCCGTTAAAAGTAGCTAATATAATTAGGGTTGAAGTATCAAACAAATTTTGGTTTTCCATTCTTCGAATACACATTAATTTATGTTTTAAAAAAATTGGTATTATAGGACAGCACTACAAAATAAGCGCAGGTATCATTATTTGTAAAATTGACATTTGCATGTGTCAATTTAGTCTCTGAGATTAAAAAACAAGCTATAAGAACAATAAAAATATACTTTTATTTTATAAACACTGTGTTTAAATTACTAACTTATCCCAAATTCTCGTAAATTTTTAAAACCTGAAAAGTCTATCTTGATATTGTGATTGAGTTTTGTCGCTGGAGTAGAAATGAGTTGCTAAAAGCCACCAATATATTATATGTTCAGGAGGAAACTAAACCATTACTTCATGAAACCCCATTCTGCCGTCAGTTTCTAAAGCGTGAACTCTGAAAATGAGGATTCCACGACTGTATTTTTATTTAGTTATTATTATCACTATTTTCTAGGTAAAGTTTTCAATCATCGCCTCAGTGGTCTAACGGTTCAGGTGTAGGACTTGATTTCATGAGGTCCCGTGTTAGATTCCTAGGTCGGAGAGCAAAAAAGCAAAAGTCATTTTCCTGATTTAAAAAAAAATGTTGCTCAGGATTGGATGCGTGTCCGGTTGGCGATAGGCTTGCCACTTATAACATTGTGGAACTTAGAGTATTCAGCTAGTCGTGGGTGCCTTGGTTGTGCCTCTGCATACCGCTTCTGGGATGTGGGCATGAAGATACTTTAAAATTCTCAATCAGAAGTACCAAACACTATACTAGCGACTATGTTTACTATGCAGATTAGTTGTTCGCACTTTGACATCGAATATGACATTGCTTACGTCACATGTATGGCCAACTGCAATTTCTAGCGTTATTATTAAAACTGGTGGGTGCCTATTAGTCGAAATTCGACCATAATAAATTTTAATATCTTTTTGATAAGAACGCCATCTTCATTTATCAATGCCAACTATTTTGTTTCCAAACTTTATGCGCCATCTTTTATCGTTGTCAACAATATATTTGTTTGTGTGCGTGTCAAATGCATGGTAGTAAGTGTAATATCTTATTTCTTCTATTTCATTTTCTTTATAAAAGCCTCATTATTGTAAAATATTAGCGATCTGCACTTTTCCTCAGCGCAATTTTCGTAAAAAGGGGTCCAAAGTTTTTGCTTCACGTATTAATATTATGATTATGTTTTTTCATGAAGGGTTTTTTAATGAACCCAAAAAATGCTATATTTTAGAAACGTGTTTCGATCTCTCACAATACCTTAGCTGAGGGGATAGGAGTTTTCAAACACACGTTATAATATTAACAGCGACGGCGTTATGCGATGTCAGTTTAAAAAAAAATAGCAGTGAAATCGGTTCATCCGTTCAAAATGTATGATGCCACAGACAGACACAAACCAGTATGATAAATTGATATGACACCTTTTTTATCGAAGTCAAAAAATAAAGAGATAGACAAACTTCTTTGACTGCACTTATATAATATGTCAATTAACATTAAATCCATCATTAAGTTCTAAGTTCACTTAACGAGTAATTAAAAGATAATGAAACGTATCAGTGTACGGCCATAATATACTGTAATTTCTGTATTTACAAATAAACTCTTATATAAGTACATTTTTTACACTTTTTTTTGTCATAACAAGAGAGATGTTTTTCTTATGTCAAAAGACAATCGTAGCAAAATACTAAAGATTTTTATGGTATTGCAAAGCAAATAAGTAAACGGATTTCCTGATGGTAAGAAATTCATGTCGCCTAGAGACACCAAAGGTAATAATGGAACGTTGCCAATCTGAGGCCGGGATGTTAGGTCTCAAGCAAAAGTAAGTTTACCGGCTAGCTTACGATTATCTTTTTATGATATTGGAAGGCAAACAAGTAGACGGATTTCTTGATGGTAAGAAATTCACGATGACTAGAGATACCAAAGGTGGTAATAAGGCGTTGCCAACTTGAGGCCGGGGTGTTAAGTCTCGAGCAAAAGTAAAAAAGCTTACCCTCCAAATCGGAACACGTTAACGGTAAGCATTGATGTTATGGCGGCAGGAATAGGTAAGGCGCTGGTACCAATCCGGGCAAGTCGCTACGAAACTTTACCTCCTTGTAGGATGTTACGGTGCTAGTGAAGGTACACCTATGTTCGCCTTTTACGAGATAAGCGGCAGGAGCAAAAGAGCCCGGACCAACATTGGTCGCTATCTTCTTCCAGGTACAATTTCTCCACCAGGTTATGAAGGTATTACAAATCAGGGCCAAGTGCTGTATTATCGTACACTAAACAGTTATTAAAAATACCTGTTGTCGTCGAAACTGGTAAATTGTCATTGACTTTTTCGATTCTAACGGGCTTTGGAAAAAAATACAGTTGAAATTGAATATCCACAGATACTCAATTCTCCTTGAACTGGTACATTTTTTTAACCTTCATATTTCCTGTAAAACCGTCGGTAATGGTTTTTAGTTTGGCCTTGCTATCAATAAAGTATAAGCTTAAAGTATTAAAAATATAGAGCTCGCACATTTCATTAGAGACAAATGCACTACTGCTGAAAGATGCTGGGGTGATTACTGCCACCCACCACCAGCGTTAAACCATGCTCGCGTCTATAGGCTACCAAGCAAAGAGATGGTCTTTTATGTATCGATGATCCAGAACAACACGAGAGACACTGTCATCATTTTCGAAAAAAATAATTTTTTTTTGCGCTAATTTGGCTCAATTAAGTAAAAGTACATTTTGAAATGTGCTGGTTTAAACTCGGTCAACGCCGAAAAAACAGTTGTTTTTGTTCCTATTTTTTCACGTACAACTAACCTGATTTAAAGTTATATTAATCAAAGCTATAAGCTTGAAATAGCATAAATATTCAATCCTGCTTTTAAATCACCGAAATCGTAATTCTCTTTGCACTTTGACTTACATATTACGCCCAATCTCAACCACATGACAGGAAGGAATGCAAAGGAATGTAGAATACTTCTATGAAATATCAAAAACAAAAGTTATCTGGTACAAAACGATACAAGCCGAACCATCTCACAGTCCTTGATTTTCCTCCAGTAGTTTAAGCAGACAAGAGATTATAAAAGCACATAGGTTGCGGTCCGGATACATTCCCCTAAATAGGTTTGCTTTTTAATGAGAAAGAAAATGTGACCAAATTGTGAATTATGTGATAAAAAGGAAGACATGCAACATATTAACAACAACACACCTATAAAATCAATAATATCTCAAAGCCACTATTATCTGTTGTCGTCAAGATAACCAAGAGCTTATTCATTCTTTTTAGTGACTTACAAAAAACGAGGTTATATAATAACTTCTTTGTATCTTTTATGATAGTTAATTATACCTCTGTAATTTGTAGAGCTATTTTATAAATCTTTATTCATTTAAAAGACCGTACTACCGAAATGGTCCTATGATACCAAGTCTAGATTAGATTAAGGAATTCCAGGGAAATTATGCAAATTACTTAATGTTAGTATTTTTAGATGATATAACATTAAAATCGAAGTTGGTTTACGTAGTTTTACTGTGCCTAAACAGGTATTCCATAAAAATACTGCTTTTTAATTCCAATCTTGCTATTTTTTCTAAATTAGTAGTTCGCACTCGAGACTAATATATTCTAAGGTAGAAAGTAATTATAATGCAAAGCCCTCGAGCTACCGTGACCATGACACGTGATGGATCGATGTTTATCGTGTCCTTAGCACTAGTTGAGGACGAAGAAAATATACGGGTGACGTTTCGGTTCGGTTTCGTAACGTTTGTTAAACATTCTTTATAATATTCGGAAGTTAGTATTTATAATAAAAAGAGTAATATTCCAGTGGTAGAGTACTGCAACATATCCGGAACCACCGCCCTATCTTTTCCTATTTAAATAGTAATATTTTTAATGTTATAACAAAAAATGTTACTTCTACCATGTTATCTAACAGAAGAAGCACTTATAAACTGAACTTCAGTTTAAATTATTATCCAGAGAAAAATAAACATTTAAAATCAAGCATTTTCATTAATTCTGTACATAACTTGTTCTTAAAGTAACTAATAACCTTCTTGATCAAGTCGGCTTTTAAGCGAAAAAATCTACATAGAAATCGATTCATCAATTTAGGAGTTATGATGCCGCAGACAGACACACACAACTAGACACATTAAGCTTATAACCGCCCTATTTTCCGACTTAAAAAAATCAACTAAATTGTTGATACATATAGATTTTTAGACACAGTTTCAAAAAATACTCCTAAAAAGACACTAGGTTCCCCAATGTTATCGATAGTTCATCGGTGGCCAGACTCTCGCCGAACACGCACATGTTTACAATCCAAAATAAATTCTAAAAATATGAGACTAATATCAACTTTATTTTTGTTATTTGCAAGAAACTACGTAATAACTACTTCTGACAGTTCTACCGTAACGCTTTGTCGTAATAATAATAATCATTATTTATAATAATATACGTAATTGTTATAATCAAGGTAAATCCTTCTTTTTGTTTTGCACTACATAACATTAAGTAAGTTGGTAATAAATTATTATGATTAGTTCTTGTGTGGAAGCGAGAGTTGGGTATGACAGAAAGAGCATGAAAGTAGGATAAATGCGGTCGAAATGAGAGCACTATGGAAAATCTGAGGTGTAACGCTCGCTGACTGCATTCGTAACAGTGAGATCTGAGAAAGAGTGGGATTGAAAGAAAGTGTTGGTGTTAAAATGCTAAAGGGCATGCTCCGCTGGTTCGGTCATGTGGAAAGAATGACAGATGAAATATTGACAAAGCAAATATACAATGCGAATAATGATGGATGTAGTTACCCGGGGAGACCAAGGTTGACATTCCACGACCAGATCACACGGATATTATCCGAGGGTGGTGTCAAGACTCTCCGAAACCGGCGTGTTTGTATGAAAAGGGTAATGAATGTGAAGGAAGCTAATCAGGTTTGTCAGGATCGTGAGGTCTGGCACTCGATACTATCTGCCTACCCGAAAGGGACTTGGCGTGAAGATATGTACGTATGTATGTATGTATGATTACTCGATTTCAGACTTCAACCGTTACATGACAAAATTAGAAGTCGTGTATTTTCAAATCTATGCAAATAAACTGTGGAATAAAATAATTGTTTCCTTAAGATTGTATGGTGGCTATTACTTTTATAAATTAAAGGCCTATTTTGATGAATTACCACGAGTCTATGTATGAAAAAGTTTATAGAAACAAATTAATCGCTAACTTTTATTTAAAAGGCGTGTTTAGCATAATGCCATGATTAATGATTGCTTAATCTAAATTGTTCTTAAGCTATTACGCCCTTATAGGTAAGAAAATGAATAACTAGCAAATATGTACCTATTCTATCAAAACCATAAACGTAAAAATTAGCCAAATTCAATATTAGGAATTAGAGTCTATATCGACCCTAACAAGAAAAAGACAACAAGGACACGAAAAAGAAAATATGGTTATTCCAATTTCCTAATAAAAAAGGTGGTCGGAATTGGATATGTGCCCGGTTGGCGATAGGCTTGCCACCTGTCACACTGGTATAATTAGTATCTTCGGCTAATCGTGGGTGCCTTGGATGTACCTCTGCCTATGTTTTCGGGGATATGGGCGTGAAGATACTTTTATTTCCTAACTTATATTCCAAGCTAAAAGCAGCCAGTGTGACTTACATAGCAATTACTAAGTAACCAAATTTTGGAAATAAAATTCAAGTATAATCAAAATGTACAATCTTACCTTAAAACAGTTATAGACCAGGGTAGAAGCCTTTAAAAATAATTAAAAGTGAAATAAAATAGTAGTAGGATGAAACCCAATAGAAAAGGAGGGGAATATTATAAAAATGAAGGGAAAAATAATTTACGGGCGATCTGAGGTCGGGGAGGGGATGGGGGTGAGTTTTTAAGGGTAAAAAACGGGTTTTCTCGATTCCCGGCAAAACTAAAAGTCCTATCGAAAAAAGTCAAATGGCAAAGTTGTAGGTAATAAAAAGATCTGAAACTTTTGTATGAGCACTTTTTTCTCATAACCTCAAAATTTATGTGAAAAATTCAAAAAACCAAGTTTTTGGTTTTTTATTTTTATCTTTTACAAAAGTTTTTTTTATTTAATGAAATTTGGTGAGAACTTACCTTTTTATGTCCCAAATATGCTGTAATTTATTTGATTAAAAATATTTATTTTTTTCACCTTATTTTGGATTAATATCGATAAAACACCCTAATTTTCAATCGAAAACTCACCCGTCAAAATATCAGCTTTTTTCAAAAAGTTGGTATGTTTTCTGTTCGTTGAAATTTCTTCTTTTCGATGGCGAAAAAAATATGTAACTATAGTAAATCTTCTCAGAAAATGCAAAAAATCGAAAAAAAAACTCGAATTCGAATTTTTTTTAATTATTGTGAACTTCGTTCCACTCGGTTCTTATTTAAGAGAAAACTTAAAATGTCGTTTTTCCTAGTTTCCTAACAGTTTTTTTTTCTTTTTTCTTATCTTTTAAACCTTAAATTGACTTCCACAAAGAATTCAAAATAAAAACTAGCTAAATTGTCCAAGCCCAGCTGTTTTCAAGATTTATCTAGACAAACGAACTGCAATTAATATTTTTATATAGAATCTATGTACTAATATCATTTACCGACACCAAAAGCACAAACATATAATTTGCTTACTTTATGGTAAGATTTATGCAATTTCTTTAGGAAAAATTACAATTTTAACCCCTATCGACATTATTTTTTATTTTTATGTATCCAACATAAAAACGAGCTAAAAGAATATAAACAAAATTAAAAAAATCAAAAGACTTAGAGCTGATGAGTCGGAAGTGGTCAAGGAGACAGTCTGAGGAATCGGCACATAATGCGAGTATTTTTTTTGGAATGATTAATGTGTCGCCAACTTCGCGGTTTTTACAACTTCACCGGGCTTTACAAAACGCGAGCACAAAAATTGATGTCTTCTGAATCCGGCTCTGAGTTCAGGATTGCAGTAGGAATCTAGTGAAGTGTAGGTCGAGACTCTTCATTTTAAGACCGTTTACTGACACGACTATCGGGACAATAGTTGTTTAGTCAACATCCTATATTATGTCGGTAACTTCGTGATCCAAGTCTATGCATTTTGACAGCTTAATCAATAAACATGTAATATTATTATTGTTATTTCCAATTTAGGTAGATGAAATTAGATACAAATAATAATAATTATGTAATTTATGTGGGAAAATGTCAGATTAAATATCGACAAAATAGATAAATAGGGTAACTTAGACAAGACCGGCCAAATTTCAATGTATGGTGGTATGGGCCTAACCGGTTATGCATTTTAAATATTATTGTCAAATTGTAACATTCATAAACATTCAATTAAAACAGTCCTCAAAAATGCTTTACTTGTTGTCATCCTATATCGTACCTAGTAAGCGTCATGACGTCAGCAGCCTGTGAATGTGACTGCGGTCGGTGGGAATCAGTTTTATGGTTTGTTTACGTTTCTGTTTTGTCTTGTTTCTTCAAATTTGGCTAGTGCTTTGAATGTAACCCTGTATAGTGCGAATGTAGATGGATGTAGGTATCTGGGGAGAACATGGTTGATATAAAACCGCTTGGGTTTTGTCTAATGGATGTGTCAAGAGTCTCCGAACCTGGCGTGTCTGACTGAAATTAGTAATGAATGTGAAGGAAGCTAGGTACGATTGCAAGGACAGTGATATTTATAGACCGAATTATATGCAACATAAAATGCTTGAAATATGCACAAAAACTGACAGAATATGCAACATTAAATGTGTAATTTTTTTTCCTTTAGATTTAAGTTTATTGTTAGACAAAACTTGTTTTAAATTTTACTTTATTAAACAAAATCAGCATAGGTACATTTCGAAACTATCCATTGATTGACGATAATCAATATCAATATGTAACATTACTTAATATTTTTGTTAACATTAACAAATTTAACTAGGTGGTAAAGTTTCGTAACGACTCGCCCGGATTGGTACCACCGCTTCACCTATTCCTGCCGCCATAACGTCATGACGTGTTCCGGTTTGAAGGGTAAGGTAGCTGGTAAACTTACTTTTGCTCAAGGCCTAACATCCCAGCCCCAGATTAGCAACGCACCATTACCACCTTTGGTGTCTCTAGGCGGCGTGAATTTCTTACCATCAGGAAATCCGTCTGCTTGTTTGCCTTCCACATGTATTGTTCTACATGTTCAGTGGTAAAATTAATTCTTCGATTGTTCCAAATATTTTTATGGGTCAAAAAGGATCGCTTCACATCTACTAAGGTAACTGGCAATTGGAGCTTGTGCTATGTTAGCGCTTATATTTTCTTGCAGTATTTCCGCCGGCAATTTAATGCAAAAACATGCATAATAAGTGAGAGGAAAGAGTAGTGCGGTAGACGAGCGCGACGATCTTTTGTCTCTTTCATTTTATTATCGTAACAAAACAAAAGACGCACGGCTGCTGATTGCGCTGCGCTACAAAAATACTGTGAATTATAGCGATAATATGCATCATCACTAGATCTTATGAAAAATATGCTATTAGCGCTGAAAATGGCTTAAATATGCAAATGCATATTATCCGGTCTCTAGTGATATTTAACACTCGATACTCTTTGACTTGGCTTGAAGTTAAGTACTAACCAATCATCAATCATTTTACTTTCCAATTTTTTTCCTTTGTACTAATGTAATAGTCTGCCTTGATGTAAAATATCAAGTTTCTAGGGCATTTGGAAGTAGGTTAGGTTTTTGACCTATTAATAACTCATTTATACAATACCTTCATATCGTAAAGGTTTTCAAATGTTAATATAACAGTGACTGGTAGTACTGGTAGTAGTTCTACATTAACGAAATTTATTTAAGACAAGCTTAAAGGTTTTAAAAACGTGTTAAATGTCATACATTTTTACTAGTGACAAAGATTCGGTATAGGGAAGGGTTTAAATGTAGCTCACGAATGGTTCGTATGTGTGTTTTCGTATATGGTGTGGACACACGCACACACAATCGTAAAATAACAACAAAAAAGTAATAGTAAAATCAAACACATATTAGTATATATACTTAATGTCTTCGGCTAACAGTGGGTTGTGCCTCTACCTACCCCTTCGGAGATATGGGCGTGACGATACTTTCTTTACTTTCAGATATATATTATCTACTAGCGGATCCGGCGAACTTCGTTTACTTTTACTTTTTTACCACACGATACTCTCTGCCAATTCTGCAGAGAGACTTGTCTAGAAGATATTTATGTATATAGTAAGATGACCTTCAAATTCAAATGATTACCTACATTCCAGGTTTTAAGTTATTTGTTCATGTCATACTGTAATTTCTAAACTACTGAACTTCTGATTAAAAAAACTGCAGGACAAGCTGCAAAACCCATGCTACAAATCAAAAAAACGATACTATAAGTTAGACTACGTTATGAATCAATAACAGTCCAATTTATATTTGGGCTTTTACCCCTCTCCAACTGGAAACTTTTAAGTGAGCGCCATAAAAAGTATCCTACAACCTTTCTAGAAACATTAAATACCTACTAGCCAAATTTGGTTGCGGCCGGTTTAGTGGATTTGGCTTGAATTGCGATCATGACCATGATACAGAGAGACCAAAATTCGAGAAAATGCTTAAAATCTGTTCTGCTGCTCTTTTTGAATCGACTGCATTTATTTATTTTAATTATCTTCAGTGCGCAGAATTCACTGTGCTTCAGTTTTATTATACTAGCTGAGCCGACAGACATTGTCATGTCCTGGTTATGAATATTGTTTTTTTTGTTTAACATTCTCTTGACTATAACTAACACAACAAAAAAAAGAATAGGCAAAGCTTGTCCAACAGTTTATGCGTGATTCAATTATTAAGGGAAATTTGGATTCATCTACACATAAACATAAACATATCAAACAGTAATTGCTACTTTTTTTTATAAACAATCCAAAACGAGGGTTATGTATATTCTTGTATGTTTGTCTGTTCTCTTTTGACACAAAAGCTACTTGTCGGATTTTTACCATTTTTTTTTGTAGTTATAAGCACTCATGTCAACATTTAGGATATCGTTTACTGCGGGAAAACATTTCGTTTCTATCATTAACCACAAAAAGTCATTCAAAGCGTGTACGAAGTTGCATGCAACAGCTAGTTTTTTTTAAAGAGAAAATAGATTTCCCGAGAATTCATCATTTTTCGAACAGCTTAAAAATATTATAGTATTTAATACTAATAAAATTTTACAGTGTTATTATTTTATATAAATAAAATGTTTTTCAAGTCGTGTTATACTTATTTATTATATATTATAAATAATTTTTGGTTTGTGCAAAAGATAAGCATTTTTGAGGTGTTTAGGACTTTTGCAATGTCAACTTATTTTGAAAAAGCCTGTGTTGCCATAAGATCTTTACCACGATCCCAACCTAAGCCGAGGCACGGTCTCACAGGAGACACCCTTAGGGAGGGTTCAAGGCCCCACTCATACTTCAATCTCTAGCTGAGCACTCTACTCGCCCACTAGCCCAGAGACGTTGTGAAATTCTTTAGACGTACACAACAGTAGACAATTAAAAAAAAATCTTGAAACTTCTGGATTTAGAAACTTATTTTTAAAAAACGAATTGACGTTTTTTCTTTTATGTGAAATACGAGCAAATACTTGTATTCTTAAGGTAAAAGGCAACAATGACTTATAAACAACATAGCTGTTACAGGTGCGTCGCCATCCTGTTTTTTATGACATTGGAAGGCAAAGCAGCGGATGGATTTTCTGATTTAAGAAGTTCATGCCACCTAGAGACACCAAAGGTAGTAATGGTGCGTTGCCAACCTAAGACCGGGATGTTTAGCCCCGAGCAGAAGTAAGTTTAGCGGCTGCCTTACCGTCCGAACCAGAACACGTCAACGGCAAGTACTGACGCTATGGCGGAAGAAATACGTGAGGCAGTGGCCAGCACGGGGAAAAATGTTGACGCGATGGTAGGCCTATTGTGCAAGTCTGTTACTGGTGCGTCTCTATTTAAAAGTCTTGATTCTATTAATCCTATACCAATAGCGCCACAATTAAAAGGAATAGAAACGAGAACATTATAACAAGACTCATTACGGAAGAGTAATTACTGGAAACGTCGAGTTGAAAACCAGCGTCGTGAATACAAAGTTTTTACAGGGGTTCTGTCGCTGGTTCTTTGTTACAATACTTTGGCACCGCATTTGTTAAGTAAAAGGTCAGATTAAGAGGAGAAATTTGAATTGGCATAATTCAAATTTAAATTGAATTAAATCTATTGTGGATCATTCGCTAGAAGCGTGCATGTCGCGAATTCATTGGGCTACAATTCTGGCCCAAAAAACTATCGCAGAGTGGGTTAGGGTATTTCTTAAGGCAACGAGTACGAAGGCACGGTACGTCGATGCAGATGCGTCGATACCACCTCATCACGCTAATCCTGAACAGGTAAATCAAGAAGTGCAGAGTTCCAAATAGTCAAGTGGAATGTGATAGGTGAATTTGGAATCGAAGATAAATTAATTAATCGATTAGAGTGCCAGGATTTACTGACCCTCTTGATTTCCCTGGTGGCGGTTAGGCCCTGTGATCAAGTGTATCGCAAAGCGATTATGCCAGCGCTACTTTAGGTATCATTTTATCGTCTCGCTTATCCTCAGACCAGATTATGGTTTGGTTGGCCCGTGACTGTTTTGGGCTCGTATTAAGATGGAAGTTATATGAGTTTTTGTGGTAGCAGTCTATATGCTCTAATAAAAGCGTCGTTAACTCATGACTTGAAAAAGTTTTTGGATTCTATGGGGCATAATCTGGACAAACTTGAAGGAAATAAAAGTGATTATATTTATTGACTTGAACGGTTGAGTTGGTACGCGACGAACCGATTACGAGGCCGTTTTTGAACCCTATTGTGATGAGGGTATGAATGATGGTGCTAGAGTTGCAGTGTAAAATACATTCCACTCTGTCAATGTAAATGTAGATACATACATTTTCGGCAATAGTTTACTTCCCATTTATCATTAATCGTTAAAATTTTAATTAGCCAAGCCGTGCCTACTTCGTCATTGGCAAAAAGCATCACACAAGTTTTTCTTCTTCTTGATTTACGTATCGTATTTTTTATACTTAATTTATGTAGTGTGAGTGAGTAGGTGTGTGTACTTGAATAGTGTAGCTTTCTAATGGTAAAAGAATTTTCATTATTGGGTCAGTATTTCCGAAGCCTTTGCTTCTTTATAATCTATACCCTCCATGCTTATAAAAGCGAAAGTTTGCCTGTCTGTCTGTCCTGTTGTTCTTTCTCAGCTTAGCCAATGAACCGACTTAGATGAAATTTCATAAGCTACATCTTCAAGTTTAAACATAGCTATTTTCTTTTCAAATATCAACCCCGAAAAAACAGAACAGGCGCAGGGTTTCTAATTGTGTGTGAAAGTCTTAAGTATTTTACGCTGATTACGAAATCGTGAACACACAGTATTGTTATAAATTACTAGCGGCCCGGTACGTGCTTCGCTACGTATAAACACAAAGCAATAATTATAGCTCGCACTTTGCTTTGAAAAAAAGTTTCAACATGATAGCCCAATTCCCTTTTGAAAAAAGTTTTAATTTGACTGAAAAATACCCATTATCAAAATGATCCGCCATTTTTTGAATTCATTTGTTACAAAAAATGTGATAAATGAAGAACCGCTCCACCGATTTTATGCAAACTTCACATAAACCATCTACTAAATAGTCCAAACAAAACCTAAACATTAGGTTTGGACAGGTAAGCCCGTTCTTGAGTTATAAAATTACAACGAAAAGTGGCATTGATTATTAAAAATAATGTAGGAACAAAGGTCAATGGAATTAAAGTAACCAATACGATTGCAGCCAGCAAAGCGTAACAATAAACATTTTACATTTTTTATGTAACATTACATTTGAAGATGTATCCCTTCTTTCTTTACTAAAATTAATATGTTATTCTAGTTTCAAATACTTCAATAAATAATAATAAATATTCCTGGACAAGTTACACAGATTGAATCTAACCCCAAAGTAAGCAAATTATATGCTTGTGATATGGGTGTTAGGCAACGATACTATTACATAGAAATACTTAAATAGATACCAGAATAAATTTAATAAACACCCAGATCCGGAAATGCAGACATAAATGTTCATCACATAAATGCCTGCCCCCGTCGGGAATCGAACCCAAACCTCGCGATTCGTCGATGCAGTTAGGCGAATACACTAGCCACTCGACCAACGAGGCGGTCACTTTTACTTTAATAATATTATAATATTTTCACTGCATAAAAGTCGACTCAACGCCAATGCAATTAAAATAGTGAATATTCGAAAATAACAAGTGAAAATGGTGAAACTAGTGATTGTTTGACACAACGTGAGTTCGGACAGTGATATAGTTCTGTAATTTGATTATGTTGGTTTTGCCTAGTGATTTTTAGTATACCTAACTAGTTCCCGTGTATATATTTGAGAAAATGGTGACTTTGTTTACATATTCATTGCAGATTATCTGAACCCACAGACGTTGTCTTGTCTTAGCTTTAAATATAAAATTACTATTTTTTTATGACATTGGAAGGCAAACAAGCAGACGGATTTCCTGATGGTAAGAAATTCATGCCGCCTAGAGACGCCAAAGGTGGTAATGATGCGTTGCCAACCAGAGACCTGGATGTTTAGCCCCGAGCAGAAGTAAGTTTAGCTGCTACCTTACCTCCCAAACCGGAACACGTCATGACGTTATGGCGACAGAAATAGGTAAAGCGGTTAGTTTGGTTGGTACCAACCACTCCGGGTGAGTCGCTGCGAAGCTCTACCACCTTGTCAGATATAACGGTGTTAGTGACGGTAAGCCTATGCTCGCCTTTTACGAGCTGCCTGACAGGAAGGCAGATTGTTTATTCTGCAAAGGAGCCGGACCAACACGGGAAAACTATTAGTACGATACTACATCAAGTTTTAATTCACTACTTGTGAAGCCAAGTATTGAATTAAAATACACATACTTGTGTTTATTATATAACATTTTTCTTTATTTTCACTCTCTTAGGATACTTAAGATTTTTGTCAAAACTATGTAAGTTATTAAGGAGTAGTAAAATATTAACAAAAAATATCTATATACCTATTAATAAGTGAAGCAAAAACTTTGGACCCCTTTTTAAGAAAATTGCGTTGACGGAGGAGTATGAAATTTGACACACTTATAGTTTATGCGTAGGAGAAGTGCAGAACGCTTATTTTTTAATGATAATGTTTATAAAGTGCATTAATTCAGAAAATAAACATTACACGTACTACCATGCATTTAACACCCACAAACAAATATAATGAATAACGATAAAAGATCACAGATGGCGCACTAACTACTCATAAAGTTGGAAACAAAGTAGTTGGTTTTGAGAAATGAAGATGGCGTTCTTATCAACAAGATGTTAAAATTTATTATGGTCGAATTTAGACCACTGGATGACCACTAGTATGTATAAAAAAGAGTAAGTTTTTTACGAGACTTTATTTTTTAAGTGATGAGACAATGAACATTTCCTGATGATAAGAGATAGCCGCAGCCTAATTGCACCATAGACGGTATAGGTGGTGACCTGTCCAGCATGCAGCGCGCATATCTTACCACTACCCTATCCTCCAGACTGGAAAATTACATACATATCTTCACGCCCAGTCCCTTACTGGGTAAGCAGATTCCCTTACAGATGAAAGATTGACAAAGAAGATATACAATGCGAATATGGATGGATTTAGGTACCCGGGGAGACCAAGATTGATATTCCACGATCAGATCACTTGGATATTATCTGAGGATGGTGTCAAGGGTTTCCAAAACCGGCGTATTAGTATGAAAAGGAATTTGCATGTGAAGGAAGCCAGAGAGGTTTGTGAGGATCGTGAGGTCTGAGTACTCGATACTCTCTGCTTACCCCGTAAGGAACATTAATTAAGGCGGTGGATACCTACCTGGGCAAGTTGTTGCACTCCACTTTACCACGTGTTGGTAGCCCATGTAACCTATCCTCGACTCTCACAAGTTGCCTGGCAGGGAGGCTAGGAGTCTATTTCACACAGAGGGCCCTGACTAATAGGACACACAAACATACATACATACATAAATAATTTCACGCCAAGTCCATTACGGGGTAGGCAGAGAGTATCGAGTGCCAGATCTCACGATCCTGACAAACCTGCCGGTTTCGGAAGAAATTTATATCGCTCTCTTTAAAAGTCGAGACAAATGTTACTATTACCATGGAACTTTCGATAGTGTTCGCAGCGTCAGTCGAAGTATAAATAGATAAATATTTCTGGACAAGTCACACAGTAAGCAAATTATATGCTTGTGTTATGGGTGTAAGTCAACGTTTCTAACACATAGAAATACTCAAATAGATACCAGAATAAATTTAATAAGCATCCAGTCCCGGAAATGCAGACATCTAAATGTTCAAATGCCTGCCCCCTTCGAGAATCAAACTCGAGCCTCCGTCCCGGAAATGCAGACATCTAAATGTTCAAATGCCTGTCCCCTTCGAGACTCAAACTCGAGCCTCGCGGTTGATTGGTGTAGTTAGGCGTGTACGCTAGCCTCGACCAACAAGACATTTCGTCCTAAAGCCATATAATATAGACTACTATACAAAATATATCTGCGACGGATTGAAAATCTATTATTTATTCTCCAAATTGAATCTTACCGCTCGCCTAAAGGTCGAATTGAGGATTGAGAGACCGAACCTAAAGCAGCCTAGGGCGATTGAAAAAGAAATTATCCGGAGTCTGGACTATTTTCAAACTATTGTGTTTTATAGAACCACTAGCCGACCGCTTGACATTAATATCTACCAACGTTTTTATTGGACAAAATTCAAAGTGTTGTTTTTCCTTACCTATTCCGGCTGACGTAGTGACATTGCCATGTTCCGGTCGAATTTAGTGTAGCTGAAAGACTTACATAATAGGCCCAACTCGGCAAGATAACATCGCACCTATAATATTTATGTTGTTTATACCATACCACAAAAAACAGTTTTCTTCATTGAATCATTTTTAGTAACAGCTCTAGTAATTCTGTAAAAATAGCATAACTGTACAACTTGACCATGGAGTGTCATTTTTTCTTTTAAAACCATTTACCCTTTTACCCACTTACTTCATCTTTTTTTAATTTAAGATAATTACTTTAATTTTACTTTAATTTTACTTTAATGTAAGAGTTTTGGTTGATGATGTAGTGCTGGAACAAGTGAATGAAATTGTATATCTTGGTTGTGCTTTTAGCAGGGATGGAAGGTAGACTTGGTTGTGCTTTTAGCAGGGATGGAAGGTAGGTAGAATGGTCTACCGCGGATGTAGAGAGGAGAGTGAGTGCAGGGAATAGTGTGAATGGGGCGTTGGGTAAGCTATTCCAAAGAGAGGTTTTGAGTCAAAAAGCTAAACTCGTTTTGCATAACTCTGTGCTTATTCCAACGTTACTGTATGGAAGTGAGAGTTGGGTATGTCAGAAAGAGCATGATAGTAGGATAAATGCGGTCGAAATGAGAGCACTACGGAAAATCTGTGGTGTAACGCTCGCTGACCGCATTTGTAACAGTGAGATCCGAGAAAGAGTGGGATTGAAGAAAGATTGGTGTTAAAATGCGAAAGGGCATGCTCCGCTGGTTCGGTCATGTGGAAAGAATGACAGATGAAAGATTGACAAAGCAGATATACAATGCGAATGTGGGTGGATGTAGG
>NJDC01010338.1:14972-46802 GCA_002245475.1 Calephelis virginiensis | reverse complement strand
TAGATCGGTCCCAGTAGAGCTTTGCATGGCTATTCTCAAGAACTGGCTCCGGTGTTATTGTTATTATTATTATTTAACCAAATCTCAATCGAATATTTTCTTTAAGATTGAAAGAATGAAGCTTTAGTCGATCGAAACATCAAGTACCTACGTACGAAATTGACTTATTATTTTATTGTTTTGAATAAAACATGATTCAGGAGTGTCTCTGTCATCTATCTCGATAATTATTTAAATTTAAATTTATCGAAAATTATTAAAAATTTCGCCACGGGACTTGAATCTTCAGTAGCTCAATTGGTTAGAACATTCGTCGGCTTGAGACGAAAGGTTACAGGTTCAAATCCTGTCTGGGGCGAAATTTTTTCTTTCTTTAAAATGTATAGATATCTCGATAATATTTTCTTCTTTAAATTTTATAAAATTTACTTAACGATAGATAACGCAAACACCTTTACAGTGTGACCCTGACGCCGCGTGGCAACTCCTGCGTCAGACCGCACCCAACGGCTTCCCACCTTATTTCATACAGGATTATGGTCGGCATTCACGCAACTCCATACTAAATCAAACGAAAGACATCACTAATAAATAGGTACGTTACTCATCGGACTTATCCGCTGCCAGATAGATATAGAAAATAAATAAATACCCAAGGTGTGAAACTACACTTGTTGTTATTGTTGATTTGTACTCCCACTTACGACCTACATATTGTTATATTTTTGGATGAATGAATGAACTCTTTATTGTACCAAGGCACCCACGACTAGCCGAAGACACTAAGTCCCACAATGTGATAGGTGGCAAGCCTATCGCCAACCGGGCACATTTCCAATCCCGTTCAACATTTTTTTTTTATTTGAAAATTGGAAAAATCCAAATTTTCTTTTTGTTGGTCGACCCGGGATTCGAACCCGGGACCTATACAGTCAAGTCCAACACCCGGACCGCTAGACCACAGAGGCGAAAAGCTTCATCAGGGCTATATAACAACTGAAGTTTTGTTGAAAATAATATCGCCTTAGTCATCCTCAAAAATAACGGTATTTTAAATGCTTGTATAGCGAAATCGGTTGGCTAAACCATAAAAATAAAAAATAAAAATATAGTAAGGAAAGTACAAGTGTTGGTAAATAAATTGTATCATTAATGATAAACTCATTAAAACCTTTTTTTTTTACCTTTTTTTTTCATTAAAACCTGTGTGCTTATGGGACAAACAGCTCCGTGTTTGCCATTAAAACTTCGACTAAATGGTAGTAGAGTCGTATTATGTAAATTCGCCTGGATTTATCTACATATTTCCGCCAAAATAACACCAATGCTTACCATTTTCATGTCCTGATCGGTATAGTAGGGCAGTCTGCACAAACTTATCAATAAAAACGCTTAACATCCTAGGCTAAGGTTAGCACTATTATGTACTACTAGCTTTGGTGTCCAAAGTCGGCGTGCTTTATCAGAAAATCCGTCAGGAAAATTTGCCTTCCAATTCCATGTACCTAAATGACAAATACCACACCCAATAGCCAATAGGTTAAGTTAACTCTTGCAGTCAAGTCCAACACCTGGACCGCCAGACCACAGAGGCATAGCCAATATGTCGGATATTAAATGTAAATAATTTGTAGTTTTCAGCAATTTTACTCAGGATAATCCGCATAAACTAAACTACTTTGGGTAGGTAAAACAGTCTGCTATTTATCAGTTATGTAAATGGCTTCTAAAACATTCAAATTGACTTGATCATTTCAGATTTTATCAATTACAAACAGATGTCTTAATATTGGAATGAATATAATCAATTATGTTATTTTCTGTTGTAGGTTGTGTGTTTAATATTTATAACTAGCTGTCCCGGCGAACTTCGTTCCACCCGTTCAGTTTGTATGGGAAAAATAGGGAATTGTTTTTCCCATTTTCCCTGCAATTTTCCCGGTTTTTCTCTTCATAAGAACCTTCTTCTCACAATAACTAACACAACAAAAAAAGAATTATCCAAATCGGTTCAGTCGCTCGGAAGTTATGCGCTTACCAACACATTTAGCAATTCATTTTTATATTAAAGAACTAGCGACCCGCCCCGGCTTCGCACGGGTGCAATGCTGATATACTAAATACGCTACAGAAAAACTGTGAACGTTATACATAAAAACCTTCCTCATGAGTTACTCTATCTATTAAAAAAAACCGCATCAAAATCCGTTGCGTAGTTTTAAAGATTTAAGCGTTCATAGGGACATACAACATGACACATGACAGAAAAAGCGACTTTGTTTTATACTATGTAGTGAAGAAGATAAAGATGAAGACGAAAAGTCACGAAATCGGGTGATTATACGGGTTATTAAATTCGATAATTTGAGCAAAATGTCTCGAGGTGACCTTGGGTTGGTTTGTTTAAAGGTTAGAGGGATGCGGGTCAGCTTAATACTATAGTTTAATACTACATGAATGGAGCAGTCCCCTATGGACGATAGGGTAGAGCACTTGTATGCAATTACAAAAGGATTTTTTAACCTTAATAATTTTACATGTATTTCAAGTTTAGAACATTTTTTACGATTTGGCAATAGAATAAAATATAATTTAATAAGTTTTAAAATAAGTATGAAATATAATTTTTTAATGTCATAATATATTCATTAAATTCAAATCTAATTTAAAACTAAAAACATAAGCACTTAGAGTGACGGATAAAACGTCAAATTAAAGAAATGACAATCTATTTATGTCAGTAAAAAATGAAAAACACCTAATAATCTCAAAAATAATACTTACAACTTAGAATAATAACGCTATAGAAACCAAGTCCGTGCGTCTATTTTGAAGCACTTTATTTGGAGCCATTTATGGCTCCAAACGCCAAACCGTGACGTAGTGTTCAACGTCAATTGACGCAGAACGCATCTCGCGAATAAAAAATAATTATGACGGTTTGTGCAATTAAATTGTGTCACAACACATCTAATAAACAAAAAAAAATTAATTACAACACTCTTCACAGGTAAGCTTTCAATATTTCAAAGTATTTTCTAGTAAATTTTGATCAGAAAAAAAAAATTTGTTTATGTATTGTTTCAATGCTAAGTGCTGCCCGATCGTTAAAATATTTTCCCACTTTAACTGACTAGTTGCTCCAATTGGTTAATTATTTTAAAATAGTTCCCACCGATATTTGCTATGGTATGCCACACGTTTTCTTCTGACGTAGATGTTGTTTTTGTTAAAAGTTGTATTGCTTGCATTTATAAACTTGTGTTACTTGAAAGTTGAAAAGTCTAACACTGTTTGCGATTAGAAATACTGCTTGTTGTTGTTTGAAGGATTCCTGTTGATCCTGTCATTACAGACAAATGGGTGGAAAATATAAGGCTTAGTCGTGGTGAAGTACATTGGAAGCCAACAAAAAATACGCGAATATGTTCAAAACATTTTAATAACGAAGATAAATACCTTACAAAGGGCGGATCATGTAGATTGCGTCGAAACGCTGTCCCTGTTAAGGTATAAAAATATTTGTTGTCTGTATTTTTAAAATTAAAAAAAAAACTAATTTAATTTATAACTGTAGTGTACATTAAAATTTTGTGACATGATGTTGACATAACAAAATTAAACAAAATGATGTTGAAAATATTAATTGCAGGACTTACATATCTCATGCACAGATATGGACAATCAACTCGAAGACAACTTAAATATTGATAAAGTTTCACCTTCTCATAATCTAGCAGTGAGTGTATTTTTGCCATTGTTTTTTTATGTGATAAAACGACTAACGAACACACGGCTGTACCGACAGTAAGAGAAGACCGTGATCTACAAACACCATAGATGTGCAAACTATGGTTGGGGTGTTAGGCCAATTCTATTGATTACCCTACCCTATGGACCGAACCATGAAGCAGACGTAAGAAATTCACGCTACCTAAAGACACCAAAGGTGGTGATGGTGCGTTGCTAACCTGAGGCCGGGATGTTAGGCCTCGAGCAAAAGTAAGTTTACCGGTTACCTTACCATCCAAACCGGAACACGTCATGACGTTATGGCGGCAGGAATAGGTAAGGCGGTGGCACCAATCTGGGTGAGTCGCTGCGAAACTCTACCACCTAGTCAGATGTCACAGTGTTAGTAACAATACGCCTATGCTCGCCTTTTACGAGCTGCCTGGCAGGAAGGCATTGTCTATTCTGTATAGGAGCGCGAACCAGCACGGGGAGGATTCATATTTCATATTGAGATCTTTGTAATACTACAACTTGAAATTACTATTAGTTTTGATTCGCAATCGCAATAGAAAGTAAAGTGTTGAAAATTGTGTTGGTGTTTTCTTTTATTTATTTCATGTAGACTGTCTCATAATGTACCTAGCAATTATATATTATCATACCCATAAGTTAAATACATTTATAGCTATTTACGTACTGATGTAAAAAACAAAACGTTATCAGCGGTTTCCTATATTCTATAACTTTTCCCCAAATTTGGGAAAACTGCACTTTAACTGGCAGCGTAATACAAGTGCATGTGTGCGTGGTGACAAGCGTAGGCTAGTAATCGTCATGCGTGTGTGAATTAGCTTAGTGCTTCACTTTTGACACAGCGTTACTATGAAGACTATCTTTCTATAATAAGACTTACAATAAAAAAAAGCAATTGAAAGTTAACCTAAAGCAAAACTTTTAAAATGTAACATATTTTTTGTTTTGTTATTTATTTTGTTATTCCCAGCACCAAAAGAACAGTAATTATATTCATAAAAAGGAACCTACGCTATTTTTAAACTGTATCCTATTCAATCAGATGATCCTTTTTCATGAACACTCGTATTTCAGAACATACCTACCGATCACGTCAAGCTACGATTAAGGTTAACATTCAAAACGATATTGTACACGAAGTTGAATAGTGTTACAAAAGTTATGAATCTTTCTGTCTTTAGTTTTTGGCATTCGCGTTAGCATTTTGCCATTAGTCAAGTATAAATTTGCACCAAGTTAACCGATTTACCAAAATTGGGTTTCAATTATTCAAAATTAGCCACAAGTCGTCAATAAAAGTCATGTCGTCAATAAAGCGGTGGCTTCATTACTCAAGCTCGTATAATGAGATTTGGCGGCAACGGGGAAATACACGATACGCTAATTTCTTCGTGATTATTTCATTTTTGCACTTTCACTGAACAGAATTGTACAAAATGCCACCAAAATTGACTAATTTCACTTAATATAAACACGAAATTCAATAATAATGAAAAAACTTCGATCGTCTTTTCTCTTTCGTCTTTCGAGGGCGCCAAAACTCGTTACGAATCTTAACCAAAGTAAAGTAGCTAGTATTCATTAATCTGCTATTAAACGTGTACCTTAAAATGAAATAAGAAACTTGTATTCTTAATTTCAATTTTTCTTTAACCTATTTTAGCTGTAGATATTGATTTGATATTATTAGGTTGAGATAAGTGTGCTCATTCATTTATAACTTTTTTTGGCATTACTGCGCTCATATCCAAAAAGGCGATTAGAACAGGCAACTTCTGTCAATTTTAATATTCTTGACAAATTAATTTATAGCTATTGAAAAAATCAAATATCAAGTGCTGTACCTACATTTTGAGGAAAAATATTTGCTTTGGCAACTACAGCGATGAAGCCTACGTTTGTAAAGAGAATGCGATCGATGTACGTACTTATGAATTTGTGGAGAGCCACTTTTAAAACCGACTTTTGAAAAAAAGGAGGTTATATGTTCGATTTATATGTAGGTATATTTCCCACGTGTTGGTCTGGGCTATTCCCCGCGTAGGCCCGGGCTCCTTTGCAGAATAAGGCAACTGCCTTCCTCACAGGCAGCTCGTAAAAGGCGAACATAGGCTTACCGTAATTAACGCCCGGAGTGGTACTACCGCCTTACCTATTCTTGCCGCCATTACGTCAGTGTCGTTATCGTTGACGCGTTCCGGTTCGGAGGATAAGGTAGTCGGCAAACTTACTTTTGCTCAAGGCCTAACATCCCGGCTTCAGGTTGGCAACGCATCATTATCACCTTTGATGTCTCTTGGAGACTTGAATTTCTTACCATCAAGAAATCTCTCATCTTGTTTGTATCTTCACGCCCATATCCCCGAAGAGGTAGGCAGAGGTACAACCAAGGTACCCACGACTAGCCGAAGACACTAAGTCCCACAATGTGATAGGTGGCAAGCCTATCGCCAACCGGGCACATTTCCAACCCCGACCAACATTTTTTTAAATTAGAAAATTGGAAAAATCCAATTTTCCAATTTTCTTTATGTTAGCCGACCCGGGATTCGTACCTAGGACCTCATGCAGTCAAGTCCAACACCCGGACCGCTAGACCGCAGAGGCAACAACATCTTGTTTGACTTCCAATATCACAAAAAAAATATGTTTGGTTATCGATATCTTAGTTATTTCTGAACCATTTTTTAACATTTTTGTATTTAAATGGTCGCACTACAGATGTGGTTCCTTCAAGTATGTATTTAATGATAAAATCCCAGAGAAATCGGGGAATAGGTATCGAAGAATATTAAATTTATGTGTACCTAGATGAATTAGGTACTGGTTCAAATCGAAGTCGATTTTTTGCAATGTTATTGCGCTTCATTACATATTTTAAAACAAGGTCGCTTCCAGTGTCCCTATGTACATTTGTATGCTTAAATGTTTAAAACTACGCAACGGATATTAATGCGAGTTTTTTTTAATAGACAAATTGATTGAAGAGGAATGTTTATATGTATATTTCATAACCGTGTGAACCCGGGGCGGGCTGCTAGTAAATTAATAACTAGACCATTTCTATTTCTAGTTCGTTAAGTGTAGTTCTAATATCGCCTCAATAATCGCCTCTGTGGTCTAGCGGTTCAGGTGTTGGACTTGACTGCATGAGGTCCCGGGTTCGAATCCCGAGTAGGGCAACAAAAAGAAAATTTTGTTTTTCCAATTTTCTAATAAAAAAAATGTTGTTAATGGTTGGATATGTGCCCAGTTGGCGATAGGCTTGCCACCTATCACATTGTGGGACTTATTGTCTTGTCGTTAGTCGTGGGTGGCCTGGTTATGCCTCTGCCAACCTCTTCTAAGATATGGGCGTGAAGATACTTTTTTTTAAAGTGATTGAAGAGGAAGGTTTCTTTAATTTCTATTTATAGTTCGTTATGTGTAGCTTAATGTTCGCTTTTAATATCGGCATGCGGCGCTGATTTCCAATTCCAATAGCGTTCTCGCTGCAAGTTTTAGTTTTAATATCATAAGCTGCTTTCGGCGAGGGCACATTGCCAAATGCTTTTACTTTTTCCTATTTCGTTTTTAGGTAATAGTTTTCTGACCTGTAAATTAGTTAAATCGGATTTTTTTTAATGATAATGGAATGCCTTCCATTCCATGCCAAACAAGCAGACGGATTTCGAGATGGTAAGAAATTCACGCCGCTTAGAGACACCAACGGTGGTTATGGTGCGTTGCCAACCTAAGGCCGGAATGTTAGGCATCGAGCAAAAGTAAGTTTACTGGTTATCTTGCCTTGCGAATCGGAACACGTCAACGGCAAGCGATGGACGCTATGGCGGCAGGGATAGGTAAGGCAGTGGTACCAATCCGGGCGAGTCGCTGCAAAACTCTACCACCTAGTAGAATGTCACGGTGCTAGTGACTTTAAGCCTATGATCGCCTTTTACGAGCTGCCTGGCAGGAAGGGAGATGTTCTATTCTGCGAAGGACCCCGGACCAACACGGGGCAAAGTTAAATAACACGACTGTGAAGGAAATGTACACACTTCCTGTCTTACCACGTAATTGCTAGCTGCCTTTTTTAAAAAAATAGATTTATTTGAAAGCACTTGATTTTTTCTACTAGGCAATGCCTCTGTTTCTGAAATTTGAAAATAAGTGAATTTGATATCTATTTTATAGAATTGTCCTTCTTTAATATCAAGCGGTATGAAGTGCGCCGGTCTTCTAATAATGTTCAAATGCCTAGTATTTGATTATTCGTAAACTTTTTTTGGTGATTATAAGTACAAAAATGATGTTTGGAGTATTCAAAAAGTAACTATGAAAGAAGTACATTTTGTGGGACAAATCAAGTTTTTTTATGAACAAAACTCAGTGGGCCGGACGAAAATAACTCATTTTATATGGCTAGTAAAAGCAATTTTACTTTTGTAGATAATGTTTTTAAGATTCTTCACCAAACAATCAATTAAGCTAACATTATCCAGTTCTCTCGGAAAATTTATTTAGATAATTAGATTTAAATTGGTAAAACATTTTTGTCAAGAAATGTAACACTTGTGAAATGATTCTTTTACGTTGGTTTAGTTACTTTAGAACCATATTTATCTTCTATATTTTAAAGAGGAAATGTTTGATTTTTTTGTTTGTTTGAAATTAATAGGCTCCGAAACTACTAGACCGATTCAAAAAAAATTGTTTTATGATATTGGAAGGCAAACAAGCAGACGGACTTCCTGATGTTAAGAAATTCACGCCGCCTAGAGACACCACAGGTGGTAATGGTGCGTTGCCAACCTGAGGCCGGGATGTTAGGCCTCGAACAAAAGTAAGTTTACCGGCTACCTTACCCTCCAAACCGAAACACGTCAGACTACCACCTGGTCAGATGTCACGGTGCTAGTGACGGTGAGCCTGTACTCGCTTTTTACGAGCTGCCTCGCAAGGAAGGCAGATGGTCTATTCTACAAAGAAGCCCGGACCAACACGGGGAAAAAAAATATTTCAGCTTTAGAATGCAACAATATCCCTAAGTGACATAGGCTTTTTTGATTAAAATCGGTGCAGTAGAAGTCTAGTTACGCAGGCGAAGCTGCGTGAAGCTGCTAGTGTTAGGAATAAAAATGCTTTTGTATGATTGTTTTTATTAGCACCCTTGTAATCACGTTTAAATATATTTTTGTAGTAATATACATCATGATTGAAAGTCTGTGGTCCATCGCCTCTGTGGTCTAGCGGTTCAGTTGTTGGACTTGACTGCATGAGGTCCCAGGTTCGAATCCCGGGTCGGCCAACAAAAAGAAAAATTGGATTTTTCCAATTTTTTAATTAAAAAAAATGTTAGTCGGGATAGGATATGTGCCCGGTTGGCGATAGGCTTGCCACCTATCACATTGAGAGACTTAGTATCTTCGGCTAGTCGTGGATGCCCTGGTTGTGCCTCTGCCTACCTCTTCGGGGATATGGGCGTGAAGATTGAATTTTATGATTTTAAGTCACGGGCTGTAGCTAGTCTACAATAGATTTGATTGATAATATAGGAACTAAAAATCAAAGAGCGTTTCTATTTTGAATTCTCGTTTTCCGTCCCGCTTGTGTTTATGTTGCTAAGATTTAACTACTTAAGCATGTTTATAATCACCTAGTAATTATTAATTGTTTATAAAGTCTTTTACGTATATTGTAAATAGGAAGTTGTAAGAATTAAAATTGTAAACGATTTATAATTGATGAGAGATAACACTGAGTAAACCATATTTAAAAAACTGCATATTTTTATACATAAAAATAAATCTTCATTTCTCTTGCTCATTGTGTCGCACGTAAATGGAATGACCAATTTTGCTAATCCTTTTTTTGGTAGGTATATAAGTTTTTCCTCCGCCTTTGTGGTCTAGCGGTTCAGTTGTCGGACTTGACTGTAAGAGGTCTCGGGTTCGATTCCGGGGTCGGGCAGCAAAAGAAAATTGGCTTTTTCCAATTTTCTATTAAAAAAATGTTGCTCAGGATTGGATATGTGCTTGGTTGGCGATAGGCTTTCCACCTATCACATTGTGGGATTTAGTGTCTTCGACTAGTCGTGGGTGCCCTGGTTGTGCCTCTGCCTACCAGTTCTGGGATATGGGCGTGAAGATATTTTTTTATATTAGTTTTTGTTAGGAGAAGATTCATTTAAAAAAAAACAGTAACAATATTTCTGTATAGGAACAAGATCTCTGTCAGTCATAACTTATTTTAAAATCGAATCCCATAATATATATTATTATATATTTATCTTAATTCCTCACTTAATGAATACCTATTTCCCGTTGTCATAGTATCACGCACGAATGGATCGACAAATTTTGCTGATTGAAAAAACATCAATATTCAAAGTTAGAAGAGGACAATCTCTGTTGATTCAGCCAGTACTTTGGTCAGGTCATAAAGGACAAGCATAAAACTTATAAACTAAACTTATCCTTTGAAAAGGAGCACTATGACATCATTCATGACAGAAGCGTACTTTTTTTATAATCTTTGACGCTATGAAATCTTTTTCGCGTGCCTTAAAAGGACAATTTTATTTTATTAACTACTTGCTGTTCCCGCAAACTTCGTTCCGCCCGTTCAGTTTGTGTGGGAAAAATTAAAATGTTACTTTTCCCAGTTTCCTCACAATCAAACAGGATAAAAAGTATCCTATGTCCTTCTCTCGATTCTAAGTTACCTCCTCACCAATTTCCAGCCTAATCGGTTTATCCGTTCTTGAGTTATAAATAGTGTAACTAACACCACTTTCTTATAAATATATTGACTAGCAGTTTCGCGCAGCAGAAACAAAGTCTATGTTACTCAGGGATAATGTACCATTCTAAGGGTGAAAGAATTTTTGAAAAAGTATTTTCGTATTTTATTTTTCGTATTGAATTAGTAGTTTCGGATTTCATTTCAAACAAACAAAAAATCAAATATTTACTCTTTATAATATTAGTATAGATAACTAGGTAGGATTTGGCTAAAAATAGACATTACTTACATTTGTTGTAAATATTCATCAAAAAGAAAGTGTCAGTGATTTTGGATTTTAGACAAAAGAATTGATCGTTTTAAAAATTTAAGCATTACACAGTATTTATTATTTGTTGCGTTCAGGTCAAACTTTGTATAGAAACTACGTAATTCATATCTTTTCCATATGAATAAGATATACTCAAAAAAACATTCGATTACCAATTTATCGGTATCAGTAAGAATATCATTTCAATCCTTAATCCTTATTAAGAGTGCCAGAAGTATTACAAATCATGTTTTGAATAGACACCAAGCATCGTATTTTTTTCAGATTGATACGTATCTTCACGCCAAGTCCTTTACGGCGACAGGCAGAGAGTATCAGTAATGCTAGAACTCACGATCCTGACAAACCTGTCTGGCTTCCTTTACATTAATTAACCTTTTCATACAAACACGCCGGTTTCGGAGACTGTTACGAATGCGGTCAGCGAGCGTTACGACGCAGATTTTCCGTAGCGCTTTCATTTCGACTGCATTTATCATACCTTCATGCTTTTTCTGACATACCTAACTTCAGATATATACCAACACCTTATTGCCTGTCGTGTCTGTCACTGATTCTTGGTGGTGGTGTAGCTCGTTCTATTGAGTTGTTCCTCATGCTTGAGGGAGGGAACCCAGGGTCCGTTTTCCTATTTTTATTTTTCCACTTTGTACGGTCTGAGGTACCCCTGATAGTGACTGCATTGGTACACATGTTTTGATCCATGACGTCTGTCCTCCTGGACTTTCTTTCTTGGGTCGGTCGGTCTCTATTACGGACGCCTATTGATTTTTAGACGACCGTAAACCCTGGTTGTAAACATTGGTTTGCATCCGTCTAGACGGTAGTTTTGATCCAATTTTAATAATAATCGGAAGATAGAAATAAAGTTTCCTCCAACGTTACCTATGTTGGAAAGCGTGTTTACAACCGTCTCGAACTGGCATTAACAGCGTTGCGTTCAGGCATTTCTCACCCACGTAGCACAAAATAAATAGGTAGCCTGTCGGTTGCCGTTTTAACATTACCGTATTACCTTAGCCGGCTTCTTCTAGTTGATCAATTAGGTACTAGCTGTTCTGGCGAACTAAATTCATTCCACCTGTTAAGTTTTCGTAGTGTCCTCGCACTCAAACAGGACAGAAATTTTAATTTCTATCTAATTCTATGTTCGTCTGGTAATTATAAGTGGTGATTATAATATAATAATAGCTTCTTATAAATTTTTAGGCTAATCGGTTCAGCCATTCGTGAGACATAAAAATTGTAATTTTCAAGATTTTCTTTACCAACCAGAAGTTTTGCAGAAATATCGTACGTGTAACTTTCATATCTTATAAATAAATGTAAACTAAAAAATTGTGACACCACAGACATACAGACGTCCAGGAAGATTTTTTTCCTAGTTTCGTTCCAGTAGAAAAGGTTCCTTCCCCTGATTCTAAGCCTCCCCATGAATTTTCAACCACATCGGTTTAGCCGTTCTTGTGTTATAAGTGTAACTAACACGATTTTCTTTTATATGTATGCCTTGTGAGTAATAAGTTACATTTCAGCTGTACAAAATATGCATAATGTTTTATATTTTATACAGTTCAGGGTAGTCCAGCGACCCAGGGTTGCGTGACTAATTAAACGTTGAGCGAAATTCGTAGATTAATCTATTATAACTTATCAATTAACTTTAACTGCTAACTTAAATTGTAAAATTACCGTAGATTAATGAAGTTGAGCATACATTTTTATGGATGGTTTATAATCTTAATACCTAGCCGACTCGGTAAACTTCGTTCACTTGACATTCCATACCCTCTGCCTGCAGCAACACTTGTAGATATTTACCTGGGTTTAAGAAGGATAACCTATACGTTCAAATGTTGCTTTATATTCCAGATAGAAGTTGTTTGGTCACTTTATAATAAGTGTTGTATTTAACAACAAAACTTATGACTTGAAAAAAAAATGGGATAATCTGTAAAAAATTAAAAAAAATAATAAAGTAAAAACAAAAAGTACATTCCTCGGAAGATAGAGTATCTACCAGCCAAATTCGACTTAAATCATGGTCATAATGCAGACTGACAGACAAATAACATATCTAAAAATGTGTTCTGCTGCTTCTTCGTAGCCGCCTGCATCTATTTTGTTAAATTTCTTCAGTGAGGAATTCATACTTCTAAGAATTCTATTGTTAGTGTATACACAAAATCTATGCACAAAACATAGACATGGTATAGATTCCATATATACTAAAACATTTCGATATATAAGTCGCCTCGTGGTCTAGCGGTCCGGGTGTTGGACTTGACTGCATGAGGTCCCGGGTTCGAATCCCGGGTCGGCCATAAAAAGAATTTTCTAATTAAAAAAAAAAATGTTGGTCAGGATTGGAAATGTGCCTGGTTGGTGATAGGCTTGCCACCTATCACATTGTGGGACTTAGTGTCTTTGGCTAGTCGTGGGTGCCCTGGTTGTGCCTCTGCCTACCTTTTCGGGGATATGGGCGTGAAGTTACTTTTCGATATATGAACTTGTATGACTTTATCACCATTTTTTTAAAAAAGTATCTTCACGCCCATATCCAAAAAGAGATAGGCAGAGGCACACTCAGGACACCCACGATTAGCCAAAGACCCTAAGTTCCACAACATGATAGATGGCAAGCCTTTCGCCAACCGTACACACATCCAATCCCGTGCAACCTTTTTTTAATAGAAGAAAAAAAGTATATTAACGCCTATATCTCCGAAGAGGTAGGCAGAGGCACAACCAGGGCACCCACGACTAGCCGAAGATACTAAGTCCCACAATGTGATAGATTTTTAATAGAAAATTGGAAAAAACACATTTCCTTTTGTTGCCCGACCCGGGAATCGAACCCGGACTTCATGAAGTCAAGTCCGACACCTGGACCGCTAGACCACTTTGGCACTTTTTTGTACATGCATTTTAATGGGTTTCGGGGTGGTTTGAAAACACACACAGCCTATGCAGCACCGTCGTGCTAAATATTCTGTGAACTGTAAATCTGATCTGATGAATAGGTATTCTATGAATTTCATTATGTAGGTATAGGACGTATTTCCCTCTCGATAAATTAATTAGATGACCAGAGCCATTTCAAGGCTTTAAACCTATGTCTTATTATGATATAACCTATTATCCGATGATAGACTTACAAATTTAATCTTGGTTGTCTTATTAACTAATGCCAACCATTAAATTCTACCCGTGTGGGTCCGGGCTCTTTTGCAGAATAGACCACCTGCTTTCCTGCCAGGCAGCTCGTAAAAGGCGAGCATAGGCTTTCCGTCACTAGCACCATGATATCTGACTAGGTGGTAGAGTTTCACAGCGACTCACCCGGATTGGTACCACCGCCTTACCTATTCCTGCCGCCATAACGTTATGACGTGCTCCAGTTTGGAGGGTAAGATAGTCGCTAAACTTAATTTTTAAATACAACTAGCAGCCCGCCCCGGCTTCGCACGGATATAAAATATACATATAAACCTTCCTCTTTGCACACTTTATTTAAAAAAAACGCATCAAAATCGGTTGCGTAGTTTGAAAGATTTAAGCAAACAAAGGTGATTAATATAATAAGTTATAAATAAGGCGCAAAAACTTGAAGTTATATGTACCTACAAGTAATTTTAAGGGTAAAGTAACGGACTAACTTTTAACATAACAGTAAAAGGGACATAGGGACAGAGAACGCGACTTTGTTTTATACTTTGTAGTGATTGACGATTCGTCCGCGTAGAACATAGTTTCATACAAACTTTCGTCCGCCTTTGGGGGTTTTTAAAAAAAAAGTACCTTTGAACTTGATCGCCTCTGTGGTCTAACGGTCCGGATGTTGGACTTGACTGCATGAGGTCCCGGGTTCGAATCCCGGGTCGGCCAACAAAAAGAAAATTGGATTTTTCCAATTTTCTAATAAAAAAAAAATGTTGGTCGGGATTGGAATTGTGCCCGGTTGGCGATAGGCTTGCCACCTATCACATTGTGGGACTTAGTATCTTCGGCTAGTCGTGGGTGCCTTGGTTGTACCTCTGCCTACCTCTTCGGGGATATGGGCGTGAAGATACTTTTTTTTTTGAACTTGAGTCTTTAACTACATTATACATGCATGTGAAATTTCATCGAAACTAGTCCAAGTGCAACAGACAGAAAGGCAGACTTTCGTATTTATAATATTAAAATCTTATAGTGTAGGTGTATTGTATTTATGACAGAGTAACGTTCGCCAAGTCAGGTAAAAGTATAACAAAAACATATTTAATTTACTTATATATAAACTATTTATTTATAGTTTTTTATATTAAATTTAATATTATATTACACAATTTATATTTCTTTATTCTTAACGTCAAGTCAGGTAGAAGTATAAAAAAAGTTGAGCTCGATTAAAACCATTTTTTTATTATTTGGATGTAGATAAGATTTATGTGGACCCATTGCAGAATCATTGCTAGCAATCTTTTAAAAAAATAATTATTAAACCGCGACGTGGAGTCCATTACTGGAGTTGGTTTTTTGCAGTTTTAACTGTATAACTAAAATAATCCAGTAGGTAACCATAGGAAAAGTACGGACTGTTCTAGAAATGAACTAGGAAGTATTTGTCTCCAGTAGAGGTCAATCTTTAGTCATCAGACAATACAAAAAATGTAAGAAGATCAATTAGACCTTGCTGCTCTAACGAACGTTTTACTTCTGTCATTGACTATCGCTTGTTAGTCTCCTGTAAAAAGTTAATAGCTCTGTTTTTGTTCAGCAATCTATACTTTCAGTGGCCTTGTCAACGATAAGATCAAGCAGATCTATTAGAATGCAATTATCTTAGTAATAAAAAAGGTTTTGTTTATTTTAATTGTAACACAAACGATCTTTAGGATCTTATTTAAGTATTTGTTTTTAATTACGGGTGCCACTCACATGCAAACAAAATTTAAGCTTATAAAAGTATCTTCACGCCCATATCCCCGAAGAGGTAGGCAGAGGTACAACCACGGCACCCGCGACTAGCCGAAGATACTAAGTCCCACTATGTGATAGGTGGCAAGCCTATCGCCAACCGGGCACATTTCCAATCCCGACCAACATTTTTTTATTAGAAAATTGGAAAAATCCAATTTTCTTTTTGTTAGCCGACCCGGGATTCGAACCCGGGACCTCATGCAGTCAAGTCCAACACCCGGACCGCTAGACCACAGAGGCGATAGCTTATAAAGATTGATATTGCGCTACAATATAAACAGCGACGCTATGTTGGTCCCGGTTCCTTTGCAGAATAGACAATCTGCCTTCCTGTCAGGCAAAGAGCCACTTGAGAGGCTTGCCACCACTAGTCAGATGTCAGATGTCACCTGACATCTAGGTAGAGTTTCACAGCGGCTCTCCCAGATTGGTACCACCGCCTTACCTATTCCTGCTGCCATATTATCAGCGCTTGCCGTTTACGTGTTCCGGTTCGGATAAGGTAGCCGGTCAACTTACTTTTGCTCGAGGCCTAACATCCTGGTTTCAGGTTGGCAACGCACCATTATCACCTTTGGTGTCTGTGGGCGGCTTGAATTTCTTATCATCAAGATATCTGTCTGCTTGTTTGCCTTCCAATATCAATAAAAATATAATAAAAAAAGTGAAATAAATGGTAATCGACTTGGGTTCGGGTTCTAGGTATTTTTTTTAAATATTTATTAGTTCTGATGATTCTTTTTAATGGTATTTATTTAATGGTATGGAATGGCAATCAAGAAAATTTCTTGATATTAAGATTTTCACGATAAACGGCCCGAGTGTAGGTAAATAGTCGACCATGTAAAGTCGAAAGGCCAAGGCTGATTGCCGGATTCAGAATATTCCCGTGGTACGTGGTACATGAGTATCATACTGATGGTACTCATGGTTTGCCATGTTAATTGTAAACCAGCACCTGATCGGAAAGAACCCGCGAAATAAATCTTGCGGACTACAGAGATACACGCTTCCTACCAATACTAACAAATGGTTGTAACGAATACGTTGCCAAGGATGTTAAATCTTTTGTATGAAAGTTCCTTTTCAAAATAGAAAAAAATTAACATGGGTGATCGCCGACTTAATAGCGGTAGGACTAGATAAGGCAGCCTTTCCCAAAGTGGGCGATAACGCCCCCTTGTGGGCGCTGGAAGCCTAGAGGAGGGCGGTATAAATCTTGAAAAAAATGTTTTTTTTTTAAACTAGGCGCAACAAATATGTTATTGAGGTTATTGACAAGAAAAAAACGAGGAGGGGGGCGCTACAAAACAACTGATTTTCAAAGTGGGCGTTACATGAAATAAGTTTGGGAACCTCTGAGATAAGGCATTAAAGTAGCAATTCAGTTAAAATGTCGCGGGACTGTATCATCTAGTCTATGTCAAAATGTTAGTGACTATATGCTGCTTGCCTATTACACATGTTAATTATACAGTAATAAAATAATAAAAAAAATATTTGCGAAACATGTGTGTTAAAAAGTTATTACAAAATTATTTAAGCATTCCAACATATTCTAGCACATTGTGGTGAGCAAATATTTTAATATTTATAAGAATTATTTTATAAACATTGTTGTATTCAAAATTTATGTTCTTTTATATTCATTACAATTTGAATTATAAATCATTTTAAAATGTAAATAAATTTAACCCGGTCTACCGTAAACTACCACCGTTTCTAAATCTAGCCAGTAAACAGAAGAAACGGTAAAACAAACTCCCCTAAAACCAGGACTATAATCTATCTACCTTGTACTACCATCGTTTCCAAACATAGCTAGTCAATGGAAGGAACGGTAAAACAAACTACCGGCGACCACGATTTCTGGAATCTATATCTATATATTATTACGTGACGCCATTCCGTTTTTCATATGAAATAGTTATTGAAATCGAAGTCGGTTTTTGAAATTTACTGCGCTTAATTTATTTGTAAGTAAATTTGAAAAACCATACCATTTATAATTTATAAAAAAAATATAATTTATACTATATTACGAATACATGACATTTAATTAATCATAATATTTATTTAATGATAATGGAAGGCGAACAAGCAGACGGATTTCCTGAGACACCAAAGGTGGTGTTAGGCCTCGAGCAAAGTAAGTTTACCGGCGACCCTACCCTCCGAACCGGAACACGTCAACGGCAAGCATTGGACGTTACAGCGGCAGGAATAAAACAGCGGAGTCATCACCTATCACCTAGCCTTTGCTCGCCTTTTACGAGCTGCCTGGCAGAATGGCAGATGGTCTATTCTGCAAATTAACCCGAACCAACACGGGGAGAATATGTTTACAAGACAACAGTGTATTTTCAACAGACGATGCTGTTTCAATTCGAAGTGCTATACTTATTTTAGTACCGCTGAGTCACCACTGGAAAATTTATGGTGTGGTTTTTTATGATTTATTTCTTAAAATTTCAACGGTCTGAGCTTATTACAATGATGCTTTGCTATTTGATGTATATACATGAATGTTTTATGACACAAATTTTAAAATTAAAGCGTATTTTTTTTCAAATCATAATGATTGCCTAATTTACATTTTCCTGTTTTTGTCCTGCTTCTCTGGGATTAATTAGTTATTACCAAGAGTGTTGAGCAATGCCTTGGTCAAGTCCTCAGGATCACAATAGGATAGTGCCATTGTCAATCCTAACAACCAGGCGACATGACAGCCATGCATCTGTAATATCTATAGTGTTTGTTGGAAAGGGTTGTCTCTTTAAGTTATGAGAGGTTGTTCGCAACCTTATGCCATAAAATATTGTATTTAAAAAAGTATCTTCACGCCCGTATCTCCGAGGAGTAGGTAGAGGTACAACCAGAACGCCCACGACTAGTCGAATATACCAAGTCCCACAATGTGATAGGTGGACAATGCAAATAGGTAAAGGGCAACGTTTTTTTATTAGAAAATTTAAAACACAAGTTTTTTCTTTTTGTTGCCAACTCGGAGATCGGACACCTTATGAAGTCAAGTCTAACACCGGTCCATTAAATTGTTTGATTAATACTTTCGTATAGTCGCCTCTGTTGTCTAGCGGTTCGGCGTTGGACTTGTATTCTAGATGTCCCGGGTTCGATCCCAGGGTCGGGCAACAAAAAAATAAGAAATGTGTATTTACAATTCTGTGCTTACTTCAACAATGTTGTATAGAAGCGAGAGTTGGGTGTGTCAGAAAAAGCATAAGAGTAGGATAAATGCGGTTGAAATGAGAGCGCTACGGAAAATCTGTGGTGTTACGCTCGCTAAACGCATTCGCATCAGTGGGATCCGATAAAGCAGATATACATTGCGGATGTGGATCCGAAGGTGGTGTCAAGAGTCTCCGAAATCAGCGTGTTTGTATGAAAAGGATAATGAACGTGGAGAAAGCCAGGCGGATCTGTCAGGATCTTGAGGTTTGGCATTCGATACTCCCTGCCTACTGTAAGGGACTTGAAGGGACTTAAGATGAGTATGTATGTTTAACTAGCTATTATAAAGAGCGTTGTCCAGGATTGGATATGTGCCCTGATGGCGATAGGTGGGTAGACATTAAGTGATTTAGTGTCTTTGGCTAGGTTTTGTGGCAAGGGCTGTGACTTGTATATTTCACTCAGATATATTACATGTATGACAGAAAAAAAATATGCTTACACATACATAAATATACATTAAAGTAATTGTAATTACATTACGCTCTACATTAAAGTTGGTATTTACTATCAGATATAAAGCGAGCCTAAGCTTACACCGGTCTTGATTGCCTCCCGAAAAGCCTCATATATTGTGCAGGAAATGACATCACCCTCAATCTAGTATGTGATAAGAAGGTCGATGACGTCACATCTCCAGACGGTGACGTCGCCGCTCCTTAAGGAGGCCACGAGGGGCCGGTTTGTAGGTCAAGAACGTTGAAAGTAAACGAGAGGTACAAGGTCAGAAAATCGATCTCAGAACTTGCGGACTGCCGAAATTGTGTCTTCATTCATTGTAATTATGTAATTTAGTAAAATACAAAAAAAAGTATCTTCACGCCCATATCCCCGAAGTGGTTGGCAGAGGCACAACCAGGGTACCCACGACTAGCCGAAGACATAGGTGGCATAGGTGGCAACTCTATCGCCAACAGGACTCATATCCAATCCCGAGCAAAATTTTTTTTCTATTGTTGCCCAACCCGGGATTTGAGACCGGGACCTCATATAGTCAAGTCCAACACCTGAACCGCTAGACCACAGAGGCGATAAATGATAAATAAATTATAATTAATTTATCTTTATTAGAGTACAAATTTATAAACTAGTAATGTTCACATAACTTTGTGTAATATTGACCGACTCTTTCACTTCATATGTGATAGGCTTCTGAAAATGAATAATGGATGAAGCATTATAAATACACTTAGATGCAACTAGCATTAATTATTTTTCGCTTCGAAACGCTTCTACATAATATCTTTAATTTTAATTAAATTTTTAATGAATTTTACTTACGTTATGCACTGAAATAAATAGGAAGTCCAGTCTAGTTTTACAATAAATTGTATTTCAAAAGTAATTGCATTTTTGTATATTACCAAAGACAATTACTAATCTCTAATATTACCTAACTGTGCCTATAGGCGTTGTCCTGTCATAACATTGTTTTTTTAAATGAACTTTCTCCAAAAAAGAAAGAAATATTAGAAGATCCAAACCTACACCGAGTTGGTAATAGAATGAAACATAATAAATTTAGTAGATTAAAAATCATATTAAAATTAGGGTGTCCAAAAAAATCTGGACCGAAATTTTTTTAGCATTTTAAAAAAAATATTTTTCAATGTTAATTTTTTTTTTTGCATGCAACCCTATATTAATGTGTTTTGTAATACGTAAATAACAGCGCACGTGTTGATATTCTTTTTTTTTCTAATAATAGAAAGTTCAATAATGAACTGAAAGTCACTGTCATGGACGTAATTACACTGTTTATACCTGGCAACCCAGGTAAATAAAAGGCAAGTCTATACGTTTTATACTTTAAGCACCATAAAATGGGGTTATTTGGGAAACAAGGGGCTATTTGCAAAAAAATAAAAACAAGATTGCATCCTTATTATTTTAATAAAACTGAACGCAACAATAGCGAGCTTTCGACATTTTGTTACAACCCTAGTGTTGATTTTAAATTAACCAATCAAAAAAGTTCTTCCGATGCTATGACAGTAGCAAACGGTTTTTTATAAAAAGAAGTATGTTAGTGTAAAATTGAGAGCTGCAAACTTTTAGAAGTGTAAATTTTTTCGTAGACTCGATTGTTTTCATAAGTTTATAAATTTTTCATAATATTTTCGCCTTTATTAATCAGAAACAATATTTTGTATAATATGTATGTATAATAGCAATCAAGTTTTTGTGTTATGGTGAATTATTGAACATGGGACTTATTGGAACGCAAAATGGGGTTATTTGGTTAGTACTAAATAGCTCCTTTTGCAAATAAGCTCTCAATTATTTAGTTTACAAGAACTTAATATTTAGTTTTTACTGTGATCACCCTTCTACTGCATTTCCAAATACACCGCAACACAGTTTATATGGTTATTTCAAATCTTTATACCTGTTTTCTAGTACAAATCCAGTTGATCTTAATTAGCCTCACCCTATGGGTAATTTGGAAAGTCTTATTTATTTTCAAAAAAACATTATAACCCGGTTATAATATTGCTAACCGGTTGAAAATTATATTGACTTCATACTAGAGTTGATAAAATTACAGCCATTTTATGTGACTTTTTCTACCAAATAGCCCCACTTTACGGTAATGATATTATTTTTATTATTTTACTTTGCAACATTTAACGATGAATATTTTTTGCAAAATGAAAAAAAATATTCTGGCAGGATTTTTAGACCACCTATTCTTAACATGGTTTCCTTACATAGAAAATTTATTGAAACATGTGTTTCATCCTATTATCTATGACTACTGGTCGTCCATTGGTCGAAATCCTGCCATAATAAATTGTAATATCTTGTTGAAAGGAACGCCATTTTCAGTTCTCAAGTTTTTCCAAACTTTTTAGTGCGCCATCTGTGATCTTTTATCGTTATCATCAATATATTTGTTTTTGTGTGTCAAATGCATGGTAGTGTGGGTAATGTTTTATTTATCGATTTAATGTAAGCATTATTTTTGAATAATATTAGCGTTCTGCATTCCTCTACACATAAACTATAAGTGTGCCAAATTTCATATTCCTCCGTTCGCGCAATTTTCGTAAAAAGTGGTCCAAAGTTTTGGCATCACGTATATAATATATATGATTAGGATCTCAAACAAAAAAGAATTCACACGAAATGCGATGATCCAGACAGGACAAGACAGGTACTTATTTGTATTTTGTCAGTACTAAGAGTATAAATAATAATCAATATGCATAGAGATTTATTTAGAATTTTAAGCTAATGTATATTACCAAAAATACATAAAATTTAGTTACATCATTCTAAATCTATGAGTTACATCGTATCTATCAACGAGTATTTCTTTCCAACAGGAAATTCATCCAGTTGTTGACTTCCGTATATTATTAACTAAATACTTGTCCGGAAGTAGGAAAATGTTGACTTAAATGTACGTTTTACAAGGGGAAAATATGAGTTACAATTAAATGTTGGTACTATTGTATCGCCTTCCCGGATGTGACGTGTTGCATTGTGGAAATAACTTATTTATTGTTAGGAATAATAATGAAACGACTATGGCAGGTACGCTCTAGCTTCACGACCACAGTTTATACCGGGTGTTAGGCGCATTGTTCTACAAAGGAAAATGGTGGAAAGGTGGCATCATTTGGAAACACTTCGGGGAAAATTGGACTTTATGAAGGGCGCATTTTTTTTTTTATTTTTAATTCTGCCAAAACTGTATTTTTGTAGTAGTATTTTTTTTGTTTATAGACACTGCTTTAGCTAAAAATAAATTTTATTTGTATTGCATTAATTTACTGTATTGAAATATAAGTAAATAAATATTTTGGATATCTAAAAAAATAATAACATTCTTTGTAAATTTAAATTTTCCGGAATCGTTTCCAAATGATACAATCATTTTCGTTTGTCCAACACCCCTTACACACTGTATAATGGTAGTTCTTCTGCTGAACGCCACTAAACTGTTAAGTGTATGCTATCTTTTTCCAATCTCCTTTTCCAAACAAAAAGAAAAGAGATGGAACATTTTACAAATCAGATTAATATAGAATTTGGCACAATTCACGTTATTTTAGCACTCGCCTTGTGCTTGGTTTAAATATTTACAAATTCCAAATAAAGAAAAAATTCCGCTAGTAAAGGATTTGAACCTACTCTTTCGCCACAAGACGAATGCTCTAACCATTTCAGCTACTGACGCTAAATTTTTAATTTCTTTTTTCACCGTTACTAAGTAGGATTTTTTTCATTCCAGATTCACCGATTTTATTGAAACATAATTAAATTTTAGGATGTTCCCTTATCTTTTATGAGTTTGGCACTCATGAAATTCGTTTCATATCTTTTAGGTAAATAAATGAAAAAAAAACAGACATTTAAATACAAAAGATTTTTTAATCTAAAAACATTCTACTAAACCCGTTTCTATATTCTGGAATGTTTTCAATGTTTGTTACATTTCTGTTTGATATCTTTACAGGGAGAATTTGAAGTTTCATTGTTATATGTGTAGTATGATAACGCTTCTAATAAATATCATAACATGTTCTTTTTATCATTTTTATTAACATACAAAGGTAAGATTTAAATAATTACCCAGATAATTGATGTTTTAATTGTCTTTATACGTCGCCGATGCGATGACAACGTTATAGCTCCCGAGTTGCCTCGCTACTTGATGATCTCATTTCCAACAATATCCAACTTCGTTTTCAGTGCATTTATCTACAAAAATACGTATAATTGGAGTGTCTGTTTGTAATGTTAAAATAACTGCCTACATGCATATGAATTTATATACAGTACACAGTACAAATACCAAAATAACACATTTTGCACAATTATAGATTTTTACCTAATTTTTATAGAATTTTATAGGAAAAAGCCACAACAATAACGAAATACTAAAAAAAATATCTGTAGGAATTTTATTTTCGGTGCTCATAGTTCAGAAATTTATAACGGTATGATGTTTGAGAAAATAACGATTAAGTTTCGATATGACTACGATTCATGCAATATTAGAAATTGGAATCGAGAATTTCATTTCAGTAGGGTTACTCTTGAAGCTCGATTCATGCAATATTGGAAATTGGAATCGAGTATGTCATTTTAGGTACTCTTGAACACAATACTGACTAATTATTAACATTTTGTTAATAGTAAACAATAAATTGTTTTGTCAGATTAGCTGAATTCATTTGTAACTTATTGTTAATAATCCGCTAGAACTGTGTCCAAAAGTACCTAAAGTGACATATACGATTCTAATTTCCATTTCGCATGATATCGAGGTTCAAGAGTAACCCTACAGGTACTTACTCTTAAACACAATACTGGTGAACTTGGAGTACTAATTGGCAAATTTTGAACATTTAGTTAATAGTTAACAATACTTTATTTTATCGGATTCGTTGAATTTATATGTAACAAAATGTTAATAATCCGCTAGTACTGTGTTTAAAAGTACCTAAAATGACACATACGATCCCATTTTCCAATTCGCTTGATATCCAGATTCATGAGTAACCCCACAGAATAGATAAGTTATTGGCGCTATACCTTAGTTCTGTTAACTATCTGGTATATGATTACGATTGTTTTTATTTTGCGGTCTTTTATTTTAATAAGGTGTCGATTATTTCATAATTTTACAATAAATAAGACAAAAATGAATGAGAATAATAATAAATATCCCTGGACAAGACACACAAATTGAACCTAACCCCAAAGTAAGCAAATTATATGCTTGTGTTATGGGTGTTAGTTAACGATTCCAATACATAGAAATACTTTAATAGATATAAGAATATCTAATAAACACCCAGACCCGGAAATGCAGACATTTAAATGTTCATCACACAAATGCCTGCCCCCGTCGGAAATCGAACCCGAGCCTTGCGGTTGGTCGATGTCACTAGGCGTGTACGCTAGCCACTCGACTAACGAGGCAGTCAAACTTCTTTAAGAAAAACTACTTTAATTCTCTTTCTTCTGAAATTCTTCTTTCGTGGCTACGCGGTGGCTACGCACGTTCTATCATTATTCTACGAACGTAGACGCGTTACGTAGCGGACATTTAAGCAGATTTATAATTAACTAGCTCTCACCCTTAACTACGCTCAACATTTTAGTTTAGTTAATTTCGTTTGGATTATTTAGGTCCGTTGCAGGTGTCGAAGGTTGATCGGATAACATATTTACTATGTTTATAGTTATAATCATGACTATTTTACGATTATATTTTCTAATAAATGTAGAAAATAACAACTAATTCATGAAGGATTATAACGGTAATAAATGTAAATAATTAAGGACAAAGAAAATAGTTACGAGTTCCAATATATAATATATGGAATATGTTAACTAAATGATTAGCAAATATTTACTTAAATCTACGTACATACCGCTTTGCTGATCGAGGGGCTAGCGTGCATGCCTAATTCAACTCCGCGAGGCTTGGGTTCGATTCTCGACAGGGGCAGAAATTGGTACATTTCCAGGTCTGCGTGTTTATTAAATTTGTTCTGGTATCTATTTAAGTATTTTTATGTAACAGAATCGTTGACCCCATAACACAAGCATAATATACTTTTCTTACTTTGAGGTTAGATTCCAGTGATATTAATTTATATGTACAATGTATTATCTTCCAGCAGTCCCTTGTATCGAATGCCAAATGTCACAATCCTTGCAAATCTGCCTAGCTTCCTCCACATTCATTACATACTTTTCATACAAACATGCCCGTTTCAGACACTCTTGACGCCACCCTCAGATAAAACGGATCGTAGAATGTCAACCTAGGTCTCCCCTGGGTACAACCAGCCATTACATATCTGTTTTGTCAATCTTTTATTTGCAATTTTTTCCAAACGAACCAACGGATCATGTCCTTTCTTATTATTACACCAACATTGTTTTCATTAGAAAAATTATAAACACATTTTCTCTTTCTCACCCGATCCGAGGATCGACCACCAATATCGAAGACATGAAGCCGACGTTTCATGACGCCAAAGCTACACTTCTTATTATTAGGTATAAAAAATAAAATAATTTTATTGTTTTAGTAGCATATTTCATAGTATATCAATTAAAACAAATCGTTTTGATATTAAAATTGTTTATTAAAAATATTAAGATACTAACATTTACACTTTTTTTATTTTACGTTACACATACACTTTGAATGAACCCTGTTAGGCGTTGTTGCCTTTCTGTCAGCGTCATGGCATACCAGCTAACGGCTGCTAGCGACTAGCAGGCGCGCGAACAACGGCGGCGGCGCCACAGCCGAGGACATGGCTCGCCTCCTGGACCAGCCTGCTCCTGAAACATCGTACTTAGTATTAATTAATGCATGAAAGTAAATAAAGTTAATAATGTCTGTTGAAATTTTAAACGTAACAACTTTTATTTTGCCTCTAAATGCATGAAAACGGTTATACGGAAATTATTCCAAAAGATTTGTTTTTTTTTTATTAAAAGTAAAGAATTCCTGGTAGACTTTTCACCGCTCATTACTATCAAGCTTATTATTCGTGAGTAGCTTCCTTTTGACTAGACGCCCAAGTTTATCCTTACAGTAATGTACAATATGAGAAGTAAGCTATGCAAATATTAGCTTAAGAATGAAAAAAAATTGCTGGTTAGTAATTATTTTTCATGACCTTGTTTATGATACATCTCCAAGATATATCATAAACAAGGTCAAGGTCTCTAACAAAACCATATATTTTGTAGGACAAATACTTTTTCACGTTAAGATAATAATTATCTAAAAAAATTTGGTAAGTAATAAATTTGTCAAATCGCCATATTTTATCTTTGCTTCCCCTATTAAGCTACCATTAAGCAACATTACTGTAAGGAAAAACTTGAGCATCTATTCAAAAGAAAGCTACTCACGAAAGATCAGCTTGATGGTACTATAAGTTTGTTTAACCTGATGGCTCAAAGAATTGGATTTATTATGAAGAAACATTAATTTTCAGATTACACAACTGATAACAAATTACTATATGTTGCTTTTTAATTCCGTCGCAGGGATTGTCGTGGGGATAGGGAAGAGCGAAAAGCAACCGCAGACAATAGTTTTAAATACAAAGTTATATTTTGTACATTAGTATTTAGATCACATATGTATAAAATCGTAGTATTAACTTTCAATTAATTTGTATAATTATTTTGAATTACATGGTTGACGGTTAGTCACATTAAACTGCTATTGGTTCATAAAATACATATGTAGTTTTGAAAAGTTCCACCTCAGCAGTTGCGTCATTACGGTGCTTATCAATAAATTATGTTGAAGGTATGGAAATAACAGCTTTCATGTCACTATGTAGAGTTGGTCATGCATATTTAATGTCAATCGTATATGCACGCTGTCTAACTCATCGATACAAAGCGTATACATAGGAATTTCGCTGACTTGTGCTTCTCTTGCTTTATTTCAAGAAAAAAATATAAAGAAATGTCCAATCCTAACATATTTTTAGAAATATAGAAATAGATGAATAGATATTACTGTAAATTTAATAAACATCCCGAAATCATTAGTTTTGTGAGAGATGTGGTGCCTGACAAGGTTTTAAAGCGTCCTACAACATTGGCTATAGGGCTCCAATAAACGATATATCCCCGTCCCGATTTTTCCCCGTGTTGGTCCGGGCTCCTTTGTAGAATAGACCATCTGCCTTCCTTGCTAGGCAGCTCGTAAAAGGCGAGCATAGGCTCACCGTCACTAACACCGGGACATCTGACTAGGTGGTAGAGTTTCGCAGCGACTGCCTTACCTATTCCTCCCGCCATAAAGTCATGACGTGTTCCGGTTCGGAGGGTAAGGTAGCCGGTAAACTTACTTTTGCTCGAGGCCTAACATCCTGGGCTTAGGTTGGCAACGCACCATTACCGCCTTTGGTGTCTCTAGGCGGCGTGAATTTCTTTCCATCAGGAAATCCGTCTGCTTGTTTGCCTTCCAATATCATAAAAAAATCTTAACATAATAAGCATACCCACAGTAGACATTTGGTCTAATAAGCAAAAACATAAATATCACCCAACGATGAATTTTTGTCGCCGGCTTTAAAATCAGCCAAAGGAAACGTATAACCGGAAACGTTTATTTATGTCAACAACAAGTTAATGGTCGAACAGTGACGGCTAACTATAAGCATATAATAAGTCATTACTCAGGTACTAAATTAGCATAATAATATCTTTATACCAATAACTATTACAAGTAGAGAGAGCACAGGCCTGTCACAGCTTGTAAGACTTACAAAGTAGTAAAACGTATCTAGTTTTTTAGTGTTTGACTTTAGTATTTTTTGTAAATCTAGTGTGAGTTACTTGATACGGAGTAAAAACTATCGATATTTGGGTATACCAATTAAAAATGTATTTTCCCAAATCGCAAAATCAGATGTTGGAAATTACAACAATTGCAATTTAAATTTATTAAATATGTTACCGCGACGACGGACGTGCATGTTTTGGCTCTGAAAGTAACAGACAAAACCAGATAATAAATGTCCCTGGACAAATACAAAGTAAGCAAGTTAGGTATATGCTTGTGTTATGGGTGTTAGTCAACAATAATAATACATAGAATTATTATTTAAATATAAAAAGTCCAAACCCAGGTGCAAACATATACACAAATGTTTATCACACAAATGCCTGCCCCCGTCGGCAATCAAACCCGAGCCTCAGACGGTGGAGTAAATGCGTATGCTAACCTGTCGACCAACGAGGCGATCAAATAATATTTGAAGGAACATTTTCTTAGAATTATTTAAGCTCCTTGTGTATATTTGTATATTTTAGTACCTATATGTTATATTTTGTACTCGTATATACAAATATGCATTAAGTACCTAGCTGTTATATTAAGCATAATTTTGTACACTAGGACACTTATTTCGTTTATTATATTACTTTAACAAGTTGGCTGGAAGAAATTTCTTTCATTTACGTTTACGTTACGTTTTTTAGTCTTAAGATTTTTGATAAATTCTGTTTTGTAGCTAAGTATTAAAAAAACAAATTTGTTTATATGCCATGCCAGTTAAGAGTATTGTAAAAGGTGATCAGTGCACATAACCTTGAGCCGCCTCAATCTGGCCACTGCTCTTGACTCCAAATCATGAGCAAATAAATTCCTCCACAATTAGCACAATTACCTGATTCTAGATGATGTAAGCTTTTAGATCACGTTAATTGTTGGTAATTGTGAAAAATACTGGGCTTTAATAGCCGATTCTTTGTGATAACTCTGGCAACATTGTTCAATGTTAATCTTTTTAGATCCCGACGGAAAAAGAGAAGTGTTACAAGTGTGTCTGTGTGTGTCTTTGTGTTTGTATGTGTGTGTCAATATCTTATATATTCGCTTAATACTAGAGACTGTAAATTAAAAATCATGCTTTGGATAAAGGACCTGGATTATGATGATGCTGAAAAACTTATGACTTGGAAATAACAGCTTTCACACACAGTGTGTATTTAATAATTTCATTTGAGTCACACACACACACACACACACAAACACAATCACACACACACACACACACGCGCACACACATGCATGCATTTTAATAAATATAAACACTTTTTTTTTCCTGTAAGTAAAATATTTTTTTTTAAGTATTTATTATAGAGACGTCTTTTGTATATCATGGAGGTGGGCGTTAATGACTACAACACAGTCTTTTGACTAAGGTAGTTATTATCGTACTGCATTAATCTGAAATATTGTAACGTTTCTAAATAAACTTTTATTTATTATTATTATTATTTATCTATTAACTCACGAATGCTATAAAATGTTTTATTGTTTATTACTAACTAAATGTAAGTGATTTGCTAGTATTGTGTACAAGAGTACGAGTAAGTACCTAAAATGACATCCGATTATCCAGTTTGCATAAATTTTAGATTCAAGAATAAGCCTATACAATTCGACAATGGCAATGATTCTGTTGGTCATAAACTAAACTTATTTTAAATGCATGCTATCTTTTTCAAATGAAACAAAAACAAAAGAGATATAATATTTTAGACACGACAAAATGTGATGATTTAATTAACATTTTCCGAGCAATAGATTAAGCGTCTGTCTCGTATACAGACTAAGACGTTACTAAAAGCGCATTTTCTCTTTCTATTACTTACGTTTAAAGAAGATAGCGATAACTAAAAATGAGTTTAGTAAATGCACAACAGAATTACCGTCAATGGTGGTAATTCTGCTGAGCACCACCCCAACTTATTTTAGGTGTTTGCAATCATTTCCAAATGAAACAAAAAGTAAAAAGATGATAAATTTTCCATCACCAAGTATCTTAGAGTAGAATATAATGGAATAAGTCAACTTGTAAAGTTTCTAACTTTTCCGAGGAAAGGAATGAAAGCCTGTAGAAATGTCAAGTACAAACTAATCTGACAACACCAAACTTGTTTTCTCTTTCTATGACTTTCTATGATCGTTAAAAGAAGCTAGCGATAATTTTAAATTAGTGATGCTAAGCGAATTTACCACTAAAAACCAGCGCTAGCGCCACTAAGCATAATAAGTAAAGCGATAATAGGTACCAGCCTGGGCAGACTCGACGACTGACAACTAGCTGAGAAACCCGGCAATATACCTACCTATATTACTGTAGTTACATCCCTACCCCAAAGAGGCAAGCAACAATTAATCTTAAGTACTGGTAGGTACCTACATCGTAGTTTTAGATAATGATGATGACGTTTACCTATAACTAGCTATTGCCTGCGTGGTTTATGGTCCCACATGATTATTTTTTCATGATAAAAACTATCCTATGTGTTAAACCAAATTTCATGAAAATCGGTTCAGCAGTTTTTGCGTGAAGGAGTAATAAATAAACTTTCGCAATTATAATAGTAGGATACCTACTACCTAAAATCAAAAATGTCTACAGTTAAACGAATACCATAACTTCTTCACGAGGAATCAGTTCTGTATGAAGTAATCAATTAACCAATACGCAAGCCAGTAATGTATTTGTTTAATCCTACGTGAAGTCCTAGTTAAGGGGCCATGTATGCTAAAATACGTCAGCAATATACTGTTTTTTTCATACAAAGCAATTATGGATCTTGGCGACAAAAATACACAAGATTAACATTAATATGCTTTATAAGACTAGTGTTTCCAAAATACGATTCATTTCACTTTGCTTGATAGAAAAAAACCAAAAAGTTAACCCTTTTTTGAAAGCAAAACCCATCTGTCTACTTCAATTATGAAAATATCGACACCAGATTTAAAATAAACATAGATAAGTATTATACCTAAAATATAACTGTTTCAGTTTTTATATTTTTTTTCAAATTACTTTTATAGTGTCAAAAATAGTGATTTGGCGCTTAAGACATTTACTTTAGAGCGCAATATTTCATAGTAATCATGGAACGGGGGAGTGCGCTGATTGGCTCTTCTGGCTGACTGAGTATGGGGCCTTAATACATTATACATAATCAAGGTGAGTATTCACAATCATGTATTTGTTTGTGAATACTTATTCAAATGCAGATAAAGCTGCAAAGTCGAGTGGCTAGCGTACACGCCTAACCAAACCGATCAACCGCGAGGCTCGGGTTCGATTCCCAAGGGGCAGGCATTTGTGTGCTGAACATTTAGATGGCTGCATTTCCGGGTCAGGGCGTTTATTAAATTTATTCTGGTATCAATTTAGGATGTATTAGTATCGTTGACTAACCCATAACCCATAAGACAAGCATATAATTAGCTTACTTTGGGATTAAAT
>NJDC01010336.1:37555-53969 GCA_002245475.1 Calephelis virginiensis | reverse complement strand
GCTAGAATGCTTAGTTTTTGATTTTCTAAGAACTTTCAGTTTGACCCTCGTATAACCCAGCTGGATAAAATTCATGACATGTTTTCTGGGAAATGATTACAGTCACGTTAACAACCCCCTCTAGAGGGGCGGAATTCCAAGAATTAATGGTTTGTATCATCTAACCCAAATTAATAATATAATTGCATGTGTGTTTGCTTGTTTTTTTTTATAACAAAAGGAACCAATTTCAATAATATTTAGCACAGAAATATATCATAAACTAAGGACATAATATGCAACATTTTGTTTTCATTTACGGGTTCCCAAAGGAGAGATAATCAAATGTTTCGTCTATTATTCCCTGAAGGAGGTGAAGGAGTGTTATACGAGGTGCCTGCGTGTGTGTGTGTGTGCGCGCGTGCGTGTGTGTGTGTGTGTGTATATGTGTGTGTGTGTGTATGTGTGTGTGTGTGTGCGCGTGTGTGTGTGTGTGTATGAATGGACTGATTTCGAGGGTTTTAACGTGAATTATTTAACAATATTGATTTAGTGATAATGAATTAGTTGTATTTCAAAATTCTTAATGTTTAGTTTTTTTGAATTTATTTAATTTAGGTACTTTATGGAAGTATGTGCTTACTATTATAACAGCAGATTAGTTTATTAATTTATCATTAGTTTAGATATATTTTGTTTTATGAATATATATATAATCGCCTCTGTGGTCTAGCGGTCCGGGTGTTGGACTTGACTGCATGAGGTCCCGGGTTCGAATCCCGGGTCGGCCAACAAAAAGAAAATTGGATTTTTCCAATTTTCTAATAAAAAAAATGTTGGTCGGGATTGGAATTGTGCCCGGTTGGCGATAGGCTTGCCACCTATCACATTGTGGGACTTAGTATCTTCGGCTAGTCGTGGGTGCCTTGGTTGTACCTCTGCCTGGTTGTAGAATCTCCAAAATCGGCGTGTTTACATGAAAAGGGTAATGAATGTGGGGAAGGTAGGCAAATCTGTAAGACTATCCTCCCGTAAGGGACTTGGCGTGAATATATGTATGTATGTATAATATATATGATCATTATTTCTTATCCCAATATCTGAAGTTTTAAATGACATTAATGGAGCAGCAGCAGCCTAAAGCTATACATTTATAAAGCTATAAATTTTCCCCGTTTTGATACGGGCTCCTTTGCAGAATGGACCATCTGCCTTCCTGCCAGGCAGCTCGTAAAAGGCGAACATAGGCTTACTTTTGCTTGAGGCCTAACAGCCCGGCCTCATGTTAGCAACGCACCATTACCACCTTTGTTGTATCTAGGCGGCGGGAATTTCTTATCATCAGAAAATCCGTCTGCTTGTTTGCCTTCCAATATCATAAAAATACCTCAAGTTTTAAATAATAGAAACAGCCTAAAGCTATAAATGTAAAATCTTAAATCGCCAGCAAAAAGACATGTGAATATTAAGTTGGAAAATGATCGCTGCAAAAACCGGATGTACTCGGATGTCAAGTGGCGGAAATGCAATATGGCGTCGATGCAATATGACCGCAAGTACTTTCGAGAACCTCGCTCTCGGTTTTGCGAACCCGCAAGTGTTTTTGCCACTTTATTAATGCATGGTGAATTTTTGAAGTGTTTTATAACATCAGTAGTACTGTTGAGTGTTGGAATAATGATAATCTAGACATAAAGTACTTTAAATACTGTCACTTTTAAGTAAAAGCTAACTGCAAATGGTAAATTATATTTTTTAAATATGTTTTTTAAATTTTAAATGACTAATGTGTTGTAACCTCGCGGTTTTCGCAACTCGGACTTTATTTTCAAATAATTGAATTGACTTTAATTTCAGATATTATTAAAATCGATACTTACTTATAATGTAATGTGTAATGAATACACTTTAATATTAATATGCATAAAAAAGAAGTATCTTCACGTGATAGGCAACAAGCCTATCGTCAACAGGGCACATATTCGACCCTGCAACCTTATGTTTACTAGAAAATTGAAAATACATATTTTATATTTTCATTTTGTTGCCCCCCCCCACCCCCGGGGATCGAAACCGGGCTTCAAGAAGTCAAGTCCGAATCAGGATCACTAGACCACAAAGGCGTTTTTTTATTATTAAATTTTCAATATTATGTACCCATGCACTGTTACGTTTATTATATTACTAACTTTACTTCCTTCATGAATGTAAACGCTAAACAGATTTAAATTGGTAAATCCTCATCAATCGTAATTGACACATAATATTCTGCATTTTTTTTGAATAGCTAATATGTTGCTAACCTCGCGGTTTTAAAACTTTACCGGACCTTCTGTCGCATTCGTAATATTTTTTTTTATTTATTGATCAGAAACATCATATGCATTTTTATTGAACATTTACTATTCATTGACGATTTTTATTTGTCTTGAAAAAATACAGCATTTGCTATTACAAAATTAGAAACAAATTGAAATAGGTAGATGTAGTTATAACACTGAAGGCGCGTAACCCTATTGAGTGTTGATACACAGAATGGCTGTAGGTATTTAATTTAAAAATGAAGCTGGCTACGCCTATCGAGAGGACTAATCTGTGTTCTCGAGTGACTCATCTCTTATGGTTATATCAAAAAAATAACGTTTGCTGTATGGGATACTTTATTAATAATTACTTTATTGTTATTTCATTATTTATTTTGAAAGGTACTTTCTGTGAAAATTTGAAGCTTCTACCTGTTACCGTTTTTAATATTGAACAAAAAAATACGAGAAAAACACGTTTATTGTATTGTATATCCCCCTTAATATTTTATTTTTTAAAATTTTTTACTATTTGTTGTTACAGCGGCAACGGAAATAAATCGTTTTTGAAAATTTCAGCATTCTAGCTATCACGGTTTATGAGATGCAGCCTGGAGATAGACAGCGGAGGTTTAGTAATAGGGTTTCCATTTTTACCTTTTGGGTACGGAACCCAAAAGATGAATTCCCATTTCGCGTGGTCATCTTATCACGCCTGAACGGATGGAGCAATTTTGATAATTCTTCTTTGTTGTGTTAGCTATTGCCAGGAAAAGTTTCTTATGAAGAATAAACCTCGGAAACTTGCAAATAAAATTGGAAAAACAACGCTTTAATCTATTTATCTGTTCGTAGCTCTTGAAGTCAAGCGTTACGAAGTTCTACAGCTCGGCTAGTTTTATATAGAAAATGTCGAAAGACCCAAATTACGTAATTAAATACATTAATAATCAAATAGCAAAATCATCTTTCTTATTCATTAAGATGTTTATAATCAAAATTATGAACCCAAAGAGGTTCTTTATTATTACTTTGGGAGTTCCAGAAACTGGTTCTCTAACTGGCTTAAATATGATAAAAGTTTGTGTGTCCGTCGTTTTAGAAGTTACAATATGGAAATTCCAGTGGGTCTGAATAAACTTGTTTTGTAACAATAAAACTTGATGCTGTTCGCCTTATAAACCAGATTAACTCAACTATTCTATTACATTTTGGGACTAACAGACAACAAAGAGTAAAAATTATTTTATTGAATCAGGCGTTACTTTGCGGAAATCCATTATAAAAGATGTAAAATAAGCCTTTATTTTGCTACTTACGCGGAATTAGCAAAATAAAGGCTAGTAAAAATTATGTAAAATGTATGAGTATTTTTTGTTATTTACTTTTATTTGTTTGATAGAAAAAATTTAGTATTAGCAGAGATTAGTAAGATATATTGTCTTTGGTATTCAATGATTTCAAAGGGAAGGATACGCCCGTCCGAACAAATGACATAACATTTTTGATACAATCCAAAAACAACGTCATCTAGTAGCCAATATACGCAACGCGATTACGCGCGGCGTACAGTGTATTATGTGACCTTATACTAACGTAGTCGAGCGTAATTTTTTTTATATTTTATTACAAATTTAAAAAATATCTTATCATTGATTTCCTACTTTTGTGCAACTAAATTAAGCAATAACTTTAAGTCTATTGTACACAGATTAAACTATTATTAGTATCAAGTTATACACACACGGAATAAGAAACAGACGAGACGAATAAAATGCTCTCAAATTAGTATTCTTCAAAATTTGCATAAACATTCAGTCTATGTCTCGGATTACATCGCTTAGAATCTTTATGAAATGTAGTAAGGTATGAAATTTGCCACATTTATAGTTTATTACACATAGAGGTCCCGGGTTCGATCCCCGGGCCGGGCCAAAAAAAATGTTGAAATTTTGTATTTTCAATTTTTTCATTCATAAAAATAACGTTGTCCGAGATTAGATTTGTACCCGGTTGGCTATAGGCTTGTCACCTATCGCATTGTGTTCGGCTAGTTGTGGGTACCCAGGTTGTGCCTTTGCCTATCTCTGCGGTGATATGGACGTGAAGATACTACTTAGAAAAAAGTTCTTATCAAAAATATATTAAAATTGATTATGGCTGAGTTTCGATCAATTGGCGACCACTGGTGTCAAAATATAAATTATTCAAACAAGGAAGCAAATAATAAAATACAGAATTTTGATTTAAACCAAAATTTTTATTTTTTTCATGTGTCGAAAAATATGGCATTTATAAAACACAAAAAACCGTTATATTGATAAGCACATTAAAAAAAATAGTGTGTGTGTACTTATGTACACGCGTTATAAGTTATACTTCTTCGGCGTAATAAGATAAAAATCTTTTTAAAAACTAAAATGTTATCTATAGCTAACTTCATCATGTCGGTTTTTCGTGACGGTGGGCGCGCGCATCGTAAAAATTTACCTTCATAATTTTTTTCGTAACGCGCCAAAAGAACTAAAATTTCAATTATAATCGAAATACATAATATGTCAAAAGTCAAATATCATTTAATCAAGAGGATTTAAAAATAGCACTTTTAACGCGTTTACAATATTATTAGTTTTTATTTTATTTTTTTTTATTACTTGCAGTCGATAAAGTTCTGCTATTTGAGAGTTTTAATTATGTATAGATTAATTTTTTTCTGTTATGTAGTTTCTGTTTTTTAAGTCTTTAATAATATATTGCATTGGTTTATTTTTCTTTTTAAGTCTAGCGTTCTGCTTTTGCAATGACTTCATTTTTCTTGTAATAACGCATTGACATTTTGTTAATTTGAAAATTTTTTGTTTTAATTTTACTTTTCTTGGTGTGTCAAATATTGAATTGAGGTCACTAATGTCAACGTCAATTTCCTCTACTTGTGAGCTGTGTTGCGGTCTTGATGTTTGGAGTTCTTTGTTCCCACAAACCTGCAAAAGTAATTAAGCTTAAATAATCACATCACTAAATATGAAGAAAAGCAAAATTATTTCTTTCATCGTGTATAGCTCATACATAAGTTAGAAAAAGTACCTCAACCTCAAGTTGCGGTATAGCTGACACTTTTAGCCTCCTCAGTCCTGTTTTAGATATATCAATATCCCAGTCAGAAAAATGAATAGAGCATATTCTAGTATTTTTATGAGGCTTAAAATAAGGTTCTTTTCGTTGTGCCCATATAAGACGACTCCAATGTTCTTTACGAACAGGATCACTAGGTAATCTGTAAAGTAATAATATTTTTTTCATATTCATTTTTTCACATTCATTAAAGTTAAACTTAAATACAAAAACAATTTTGGTAATAAATTATATTATTATTAACAGTAAAGTAAAAATGGTTACAAAAATGAATTTGAAAACCCTAAAAGAAAAATTAATTGAATAATCACTCTGTTTAAAATTGTGATATTTGTACAATAACGACTAATTATTATCAACGATATAACGAATAATCGAATTATTATGATCAAACTATGTTTTTCATTACTTATAAACACAAAGAATACAGTTTTTAAAAATTAGTACAGTACCTACTTGGACAATACCCAGAGTAACAAAAATTTAAAAAATAGGAACGTCTTGACAAGGTTACATCGCGTTCCGCTGTACTGTGTCACGTGATAACGCAACCGTGGGCTGCGGCAGAGATACAAATTTGCTTTAAAATGGTTTCGTTTAGTGATACTTAAAATAATAACAATGTAAGCTTACTTACCGATGGTACGATATCCCATGTACTTTTAAAACTTTTGTGTCATAATTTTTGCATCCTTTTACGACGCAACTAGGCATTTTTGTATATTACAATTAACACATGCACTCACTATCCTTCCATTGGACGACTGAGTAAGCGTTGGCCCTAAAACGATATTTTAGGGCCAACGCACTGCGGACACTTGAAGCGTTCTTTAGCCGGGTCCTTACGAAGTAATATATATGTCTATGTTGGTATTAGATTATTTTATACTGAACATATTAGATTGTTTTATACCGAATTTTGAAAGGAACAGTAGGGCTACTCTTGAATCTCGATTTCATACTTATTGGAAATCAGAATTGGATATGTCATTTTAGTTCAGTTCAGTTCAGTTCCTACTCTATTTCACAGTGTAAGCGTATTATGTAGGTACATTTAGTTTAAAAAAATCAACGAATCCGATAAAATAAAATGTTGTTTCTGATTAACTAAGGGCTGATTTCACCGAACATATTGAAAACCGAGTGTAGTAAAACCAAAGATTAGTAAATATTTATGTTCTAGTTGCATCTTTCGGATTCGCTCGTATGGTATTTTTTTTTTATCATAAATTGAGATTTAAGCTATCCTACCTTTCACGTTGGGTAAAACTGCACACGGTGTGCAAATTTGATTGAAATCGGTTAAGTAGTTTAGGAGTTCATCGCGGATAAACAACCTTACACGTAATTTATATCAATTAAGAGTGTATTTTCAAATTGGTACTCGAAATTTAAGCTGGTAGTTCTGGATAATTAGCTGAAATAGTGAAAAAAGTTAGACTCGAAATAAACAAATAGCACTTTTAATATTCCGTAAAAGGTCGATGACACCGCGCGATGTATGGTTAACAGCTGAGAGCGCTCTCTTTTTAGCGACAATAACTATGTTTTTAATTTTCTTAGTTTAATTTAGAAGTAAAGTAAAGTATCTTCACGCCCATATCCCCGAAGAGGTAGGCAGAGGTACAACCAAGGCACCCACGACTAGCCGAAGACACTAAGTCCCACAATGTGATAGGTGGCAAGCCTATCGCCAACCGGGCACATTTCCAATCCCGACCAACATTTTTTTTTTAATTAGAAAATTGGAAAAATCCAAATTTCTTTATGTTGGCCGACCCGGGATTCGAACCCAGGACCTCATGCAGTCAAGTCCAACACCCGGACCGCTAGACCACAGAGGCGATTAGTTTAATTTATGTTTTTTTTATTATTATCGCCACTGTGGTCTAGCGGTTCAGTTGATGGACTTGACTGCATGGCGTCTCGGGTTCGATTCCCGGGTCGGGCAACAAAAAATAAATTCGGGTTTTCCAATTTTGTAATAAAAAAAAGACATTGCTCAGGATTGGATATGTGTCCGGTTGGCGATAGGCTTGCCACCTATCACATTGTAGGACTTAGTGTCTTTGGCTAGACGGGGGTGCCCTGGTTGTGCCTCTTCCTTCCTCCTCGGGGATATGGGCGTGAAGATACTTTTTTTTAAATTTTTGTAATATTTTTTTAAGTTTTTAGGTACCTTTTAACCAACATTTAGTGAAGAATAAATAGTAGAAAAAACGACGGGTTGCACTCCGGGAGTGCCGGCAGAAGTGAAAACTTGAATATTAACGTTGTGCATTTTTGATATTTTGAAATGGTTAGGAAATAATTTTGCAAGAGTTGCTTTAATTATCAGTATGAAAGTACTACCATTTATATGGTATAATACCATATTGCGCCGTCGTACACAAACATGACAACACGACCATTCGCGCAAGCGCCCTGTGCCGTCTTACGAATTTTCGTTCAGGCCACGTGTTTAGAAGTTTTTAGTTTTTTACCCATTCCAAGAAAAGTGCGCAACGCTGCTAAAGAAGTTTTCACTTCAATAAATTGTTTTATAAGATTCGTTTATTTAAAAAAAAAGTACCTAAAGAATACCTAAAATGACAAATCCGATTCTTATATCTAATTTGAATAAAATCAAGAATCAAGTTTAACCCTACTGATGTTTTCTACCCCTAACAATTAAGGATTTATTTAAAGGATCTGGTTTAGACAAAAGCGTATTTGACCGAAGCTTGGTTTATGAAAAACTAGCTAATCCCGCAAACCTCGTTTCAGCCGTTTAGTTTCTATTGGAAAAATTAAAGTATCTTTTGTTATTATTAAAGTCTATATTCTAGTTTTCTCGAAATTAACCAGAATAAAAAAGTATCCTATATACGTTCTCCTGGCTCTAAGCTAATTCCCCTTCAATTATTAGCCAATCGAATGCAATCAAGTACGGCTACTTGAGATATAAATAGTATAACTAACACATCTTTCTGCTTACATATACATATATAAAGGGCGCCCAGGAAAGGAAGGATAACCTCCGAAAGTCTAATACTAAAACTAAAGGTATGCCTAAAAAAAACCGTTACACTGCTATAAATATGGCGTTTGAAATATAGGTATTTTTAGTCTGATTTATTACGTAGTATTTATATACTCTCATTTCATAATTTTTACTCGTAACGAGGTCAAATCAAATAATTATATTAACAAATATAATTATTCCTGTGCTTAAATATTTAATATTAACCGCACGAGTGAATAACTATCACATGAAATGGCAAACTGAAGTATTTTTCAAAAAATAATGGTCAACTATTGTTTTGTTTTGTGTAAAATTTGTGAAGAAATATTTTTGACTAGCTGCTACCTGCGGCTTCGCCCGCGTTTTCACAGAAACCCGGTGTGCGATCGGGATTAAAAATAGCCTATATGTTAATCCAGGTCACAATCTATCTGTCTTTCAAATTTCAGACAAATCCGTTCAGCCATTCGAGCGTGAAAGAGTAACAAACATCCATACTTACAAACTTTCGCATTTATAATATTAATAGGATGTAGAACTTTGAACAGTTCTGATGTTAAAGTATGTAAGCAACCAGTGGACAATCATTTTAAAATATTCCTGGTTTAATGGCGTTTCTAAAAAGATGTAATATGTCGGTATTGTAATAAAAAAAATTGAACGGTTGGTATTAAAGTGCAAAATGGAACAATTATTTAATACCAGCAAAATTAAAAAATACAATCTAGCTAAAAATGCGGGGATTTCTTACCATCCGGAAATCCGTCCGCTTGTTTGCCTTCCATACCATAAAAATATGAATAAAATATTTCCAAAATGTCTCAAATTGAATCAGGGGCGTGCTCGGAAAAAGAAAATGTCCATAGAGAAAGTAAATGGTCTCAATTGTTACTTATGTTAGACTCTGTGTAATGAGGTAGGTAACAAGAGAACAATTTTGATAACATTGGCAGAAGAAGGCGAAATCTATACTTAAATCCAAATAAAAATATTTAATTTTTGGTGGAAAATTGCAATTTGAATAATTTTATTTGGATTAGAATAACACAGTTTTTTCTCATCGAATTCAAACAAGAAAGAAATACACGTAATCTTCATCCAATAGTTCATAAATAATGTAAGGCTTAGGGGGAAGAGGTATCGGGAGAAAGACTAAATGTTATGGGATAATATTATCTTCGGAAATTAACTGAAGTGGTCAGAAAAGTGATGACTAAAGATTTACAGTGACCTTTTATATTCTTAATATACCTAGAGAGGGCGGGGATTGAGTAGCCTGTAGAAAGAACGTCTTACGACGTATTTTTGAACTACCCCTAGCAGTAATGACGCATTTCTAAACTGATTCTGCCTAAGAAGATGATAATAAAGGAGTTTAAGTTTTAGTTATGATGATGCTGTTATAATATAAGCGAAATCGGTAAGCCATTTATAAAGTTATAAATTATACCTAACTGATACGTAAAACAGTACCAGCGTTTCTACGTTTAAAAATATGAATATTTGGAAGAAGCCAAGCGCCGAGAGGATGGAAATGATCAAATATAAAGGTGTTATTTTTTCAATGGTTTAACAAATTTATATTTTTAAAGAAAGAAACACTTGTACTGTTTTACTTATCACTTATAATTGATTACTTTGTAATTAGTAGCCTACCGGTTTCGCTTATACAACATCATCAGGGCTAAAACTTAAACTAAAACAAAACAGTACAAGTGTTTCTTTCTTTAAAAATATGAATATTTGGAAGTTTTACCAAGCGCTGACGATGGAAAATATCAAATATGTTTAACAAATTACCGAGAGGTGGGTGGCAACTCTAGTGTTTATCGGCAACGTACACCTATTTCTTCTCATCAGGATATCCTGTTTGTTCCCAATATTACTATAAATATTCTTATAGTTACACAAATCAGTCACATTTTCGGTTCTACAATCACTAGTTCAAAAACGTGACTGTAGCATATTATAGGTCAAAACTCGCATAATCGGTTTGAATTTAATTCACTATTTTTGTGAGTAAGTTCATAGTGATAGTATGCTTAACTAGTGCAAACAAATGACGCGCTTGCATGTTGATGGATATGTTTCTTATCTTTGATATCTATATATATAAATCAATGCCACATTTCGATGTAATTTTCTCGTGTGTCGTCGTTTGTACGGTACGGTCGAATTCCTGAGGATGCCTCGGTGTAGAGGCGAAACGTACGTCGAGTGCGATTTGGTGTTCTCTGTGGTGAGTGCTTCGACAAAGTTGGCGAAGGACGTGACAAGTGGTTTTGTTTCCCGTGTTCGGACTCTGTTTGTGATCTGGTCGCGGAGGTGGGAGGTGGGAACTTTAGGTAGGGTTGTCACATGTAAAGAACGTGACAATTTATATTGTTTCCCGAGCTCTTCCTATAGTCGTGTTCTGGTCGCGGAGGTGGGTGGTGGGAACGTCAGTTAGGCTTGTCACATTCTGTGTCGTTTGGAGGATTATTTGCCACAACGGTTACACTGCTTACGCGGAATTAGCAAAATAAAGACTTATTTTACATCTTTTGTAATTTATTATAACTCAAGAACGAGCTCACCTATCCAAACCAAATGTTTAGGCTATCTTCGGAGTATTTGGTAGATGGGTTATGTGAAGTTTGCATTAAATCGGTAGAGCGGTTCTTCATTTATTACATTTTTGTAATAAATAAATTCAACAAATGACGAATCTTTTTCTTTCTTTCTTTAGGTTTTGGCCTTCACGTTAGTATTTAGCCATTGTCAAGAAGAAATTTGCATTAAATTTTATATCAATTTCAATTAATTTTAATTAGTCATTAGTCATCAGTCATAAGTCATCAGGAAGTCATGTCAGGTTCTTGGGTAAAGCGGTGGCCTGTTTACTCAAGCTCATGAATGAGATTTGGCGGCAACGAGGAAATACACGATACGCTAATTTCTTAATGATTACTTCATTTGTGAACTTTCACTGAACAAAATTGTACAAAATACCACTAAAATTGACTAATTTCACTCAATATCAACACGAAATTTAATAATTATGAAAAAACTTCGACCGTCTTTTCTCTCGATGGCGCCAAAACTCGACGAATCTTTTTGTTAATAGGTATTTTTCAGTCAAATTAAAACTTTTTTCAGATGGGGATTGTGCTGTCATATTAAACTTTTTCAGTTGTTTTCTTTTTCTTTTTTTGTTTTGTTGTGTTATTTACTCTTGATAAAGAGTATTTATATTGGTTATGTCAATCATGCGGTCATTTTTTTTCGATTATAGGGCCATAACTCACCGGGACGCCATGGCGACGTGGCCAGCGACGTCGCCAACTACTTCGTATTGAGATGTATGACGGCTAACGCACTTGGCGACCGAATGGCGACGCTTTGTCGTCGCAGAAACGCTAGACTTAGCTATGGCAACGTCGCTAGCCTCGTCGCCATGGCGTCCCGGTGAGTTATGGGCCTAAGGCATTTGATACGCTACAACACAATCTGCTCATACAAAAACTTGATGACAGTGGTATCAGAGCCCCTTTGCTCGAATGGTTTTCTAGTTACTTACGAGATCGCTCATTCTGCGTGAAGATAGGAAATGATTATAGTAAGAAGACATTAGTGAAACAAGGAACGGCACAAGGCTCCGTCCTTGGACCTTTGCATATGTTGATGATGTTAAAAATATTGTACGTGATTGCAATACGCAGATGACAGTTGCATAATATCACATGATAGAAACTTCGAATCAGCCCTTATTAAGTTAAAGAAAGATTTTATGTCCATTAGTGAATGGTCTCATGATACCGGACTTATGCTTAATCCTTCAAAATCAAAAGTGATGCATATACACTCTAGTCATATTGCAATCTCTGCAAGTTTGCAAATTAAGTCACACTGCTGTCAGTGCCTACACAGTCCTAGTTTAAGTTTAAATTGCAATTGACCTAAATTAGAACAAGTGTCACAAATCACGTATCTTGGACTTGTGATTGACAACAGGTTTAATTGGAAGTACCCCATTGACACCGTGTGCCAAAAATAACGAGCAATAATGGCAACATTAGCAATATTATATATATAATCGGGTACCTTATTACGTCAAACTATAGATGTATAAAGCTTTAGCCGAGGGTATTATCTCCTATGGATTGAGTAGTTATGGTCGCACTTTTAAAACATATATCGATATAATTTATAAAATGCGGTTACGTTTACTTAAAACAATAGTCCCTTTTTCAATTAATATGAAATATAAAAATAATCCAGAAAAAAAATTCAGTATTGTAAGGTCTTGCCAATAGAGAAAAAAATTAAGATGTTGCTCATTAAAGAAAACTATTTTAAATATCTTACAATTGAAAGGCAGAGTTGTGTTTTCACTAGGCAAATGGCGCAAAAATAATTGTCCACTATAAGTGCTTCAAACTTCTACGGAAAAGGAACTACGAAGTACATATGTAGTTCCGAGATTAATTAATGATAAAATCCACGCAGACCTCCGTGACGAAATAACAGATTTTAAATGGATTCTCAAAAAAAATATTTGCACCATGATTAGTTATAATAACTCGCATACACCCATAGTAACATTTACATTTATTTATTAATTTATGTTATAATATACGTACTTTGAGCAATGTATACGTAAAAGCTTCATTTTATTTAAATTACGAGGGTGGATCCAAAAGTTCGTGGCCTAACCTACATTTAGCTATGACATCTTTTTAAAATCTACCGTCGCAATATAAATTTTCTGTGATTATTTGTTTGAAGCAATCTAACGCAATTTTCAATAATAGAGAAAATTGAACACCGTGCAGTCATTAAGTATATCAATAAAAAAGGCCTATCACCAAAAGACATCCATCAAGATATGGTGAGCACTTTGGGGGAGTCTGCTCCATCGTATTCCAGTGTCAAGAAGTGGGCAGCTGAGTTTAAGCGCGGTCGTGACAGCATTAAAGATAATCCTAGGAGTGGAAGGCCTACATCCTCTACCACGAAAGAAAACATCGATAACATTTCTGATCTCGTACTGGGTGACCGACGTTTGACCATTGGTAAGATAGCTGAGATAACAAGCATTAGTTATGGCCAGGTGCAACACATAATAACGGAAGAGTTGGGGTTCCATAAGGTTTCTGCTCGCTGGGTCCCGAGGTTGCTTTCAGCTGAACAAAAACGAGTTCGATACATTATTTCGCGAGACTGTTTGGAACTTTTTCAGACTGATCCCGAGGACTTTTTGTCTAGATTTGTTGCCATGGATGGAAGCTGGGTTCACCACCATACTCCTGAATCAAAGCAACAATCCAAACAGTGGAAAATATCAGACTCGCCTACACCGAAAAAATGATAAGGTCGTTTTGTCGACTAACAAAGTCATGGCTTCTGTTTTCTGGGATGCGAAGGGCATTATTTTTGTAGATTATTTACCGAAAGGTCAAACTATAAATTCTAGTTATTATTGTAACCTTTTACGAAGACTCCGGGAAGAATTAAAAGAAAAAAGGTCAGGAATGTCGCGTAAGAAAGTTTTGTTTCATCAAAACAATGCACGTGTTCACACTTCGGTTGAAACAATGTCTGTAATCCATGATTGTGGCTACGAATAGCTGCCCCACCCACCTTATTCGCCGGATTTAGCCCCCTCGGATTATCATTTATTTCCAAATTTAAAAAAAACACTTGGGTGGCTCGAAATTTTCGACCAAAGATGAGGTGATAGTCACAGTAAACGACTATTTCGCCGACCTTCCGGAATCTTTTTTTTTCGAGGGGATAAACAAGTTGCAGGTCAGGTGGAAGAAGTATGTTGAGCTAGATGGAGACTATGTCGAAAAATAAAAATAAATTTACACCCACTTTTCTTTCATTTTCTTGGTCGGGCTTAGAACTTTTGGATCCACCCTCGTATGTTTTAATACATATATTTTAATAAATTATTAATCGGTAGTAAAATTAAGACAATCAAATATAAATAATGTTATGTTATACTTAATAAGATAAATAACATGTCCTCGTTTGCACTTCTTCTGTTTGTAATTCAAATATATTATTATTTTCAAAAGAATTGGAGCAACTTTTGTATGCGTGCCCACATACCTATTTGCTATTGTAAATATAAACCGGTTCAAATTTATTTATTTATTTATCCTTATGTATCTTAATAAATATTTCAGTTTATAGGTACGTAGCAAAGCACGTACCGGGCCGCTATTTTATTATCATTTATAACATAATAGACCATCTGACGAATTTTGTACCGCTTGATAGTTGCTCTACTGATAGTTTATATGGGAAAAATTACAATTTTGTTTTTCCTATTTCCCCTGCATTTTTTCTTGTTTTTCTGTTGATGTGAACCTTCTCACGATAACAGAACATAATAAAAAAAGGATTAGCAAAATTGGTCCATCCGTTTCAGCGTGATGCGATGACAAAGGCAAAAGGGTATACCTAGTATTACAAGCTGCAAACTTATTAGAATAGTTACGAAGAGCTAAGTGCAATTTACAGAATTACCAAAAAAATTGCAAAAAGTAGAATTTTTAATTTTACCATCGAGGTTCACAAAAAAAATTCTAAATACAACTCAAAAACCACTAGTTGGTTCTTAATGAAATTTCAATGGGAGCACGTCTGTATCATGTATCTTTCAAAAAAGATCAACAAAATCCATTGCTTAATGTCGGAGTAATCGTAACATAAAAAGACATACAGACGAGATCATAACCTTCTTCCTTTTCAGGTTGGTTAAAACACTTCTAACACTTCAATTATGTTAACCTTAGAAGATGTGAGGCAAATAAAGATCTTGTGACTTGTATAACTAAGCGCGAAAAACATGACTTATCTTGCACCCATATATACTATGATGAACTCCTAGTCGTCAAAAAATATGTACTGATTTAGTTAGGGCGAATCGAATGAGTCCAAACTGTAGGTATTCCAGGGTTACGTCTCCTATCTTCGAGTTCCACCATCAGACCAGCTCAGTTGTGCCAGTACTCATCGTTTCGCTTCATCGCTATTGGCGCATACCTATAAATACCCATAGCGCGTCTAATATCCATTCCGATGCTTTCGAAAGAGCTGTTGACCAGACAGATCTCCATAAACTATATGAAGAAACCATCTCGATCACAAAAGCTTTCAAACAAAAAAAAACGCATCAAAATCCTTCCATCCGCTGAGGAGCTACGACGCCATAGACACACACACAGACACGTCAAATTTGTAAGTTGTAACACCCCTTGTTTAGTCTAGGGAGTTAAAAATGGAGTTCTATTTCTAAGTCATTAAAATTTTGCTATCCGTTTTGGTGCGATAACTAAACATTTAATCACATAGTTATTAGTAATGATCTGTAGTCCATTATCTTAAAGGTCATTTGTCAAGGACACATCTACGAGTCGTTCCTTATTGTGAAAGAAGGTCCATTAAAGTTTTTAAATTGATATGGGCGTGTAGATTTTATGTATTTTTTATGTGAAAGGTCAGCACACGGCTCCTCATGATGAGAGATAACCGTGACCCTAGGACACCATAGATGTTATACGTGCGTCACTGTCCTGTGGTCAGGATGTCAGGCCCATTGTGTAAGTCTACCGACTACCCTATTCTACACACCAGAACAGAGTCATTATGACTATTATTTTAGATCTAAATTCTCTTTAATTACTCTTTGTTAACCAAACTTCATCAAAATCTACCATCAGTAGTCTTGTCGGTAACTAGGACATGTGACATGTCATCGCCTCTTACGAGATGCATGGCAGGGCGGCATATTGTCGATTCTACACAGTGAACCCGGGACAACATGTGGAAAATAAAGTATGATTAAAATATAAAGAGAGTACCAAACTTTGTCCAATCAGTTGTTTAACTTTTGAGAGCAAGTAAGAAATATATTATCACAATACGAGTAAAAGAGAAGATAGAAAACATATTCTAATTTGACAGCTGTCAAAACTTAACTGGTTGGCCAAATTGTCAAGTC
>NJDC01010336.1:9379-25562 GCA_002245475.1 Calephelis virginiensis | reverse complement strand
TAATATTAAGTTTAAGACGTTCAAAAAATGTACAAGTGTACTCATTTTGAATAAAAATATATTCTAATTCTAGTAAAATTAAGTTGATATTATAGTCTGTATTACATTGTAATAAGGACTATACCAGGTTCAACCTTGGAGTACTTTACTCTGTGTTTATTAAAATACGGTTTGTGTATAACTTTATCTCTTCTATTCACTATATTTTTTAAGTACTTAAATTCAACCCTGTTTAATACCACCGTGACCGCCTTACCTAAAAAGAGTTTTCAATTTGCTATTAAAAACGACGTTGCTCCTGATTGGATACGTTCCCGGTTGGCGATAGATTTGCCACAAGTGTTTCGGCTAGTCGTGGGTGCCTGATTGGAATTGTAAAGTGTAGCTTTACAATTACTTATCTCTTCGGGGACACCAGCACGAAGATTTCGTCTCACCTATTCGTGCTAGGCTAACGATAGTGCTCGCCACTGACTTACCAGATAAATTTTTGGTAAACTTTTGAAGTGCCTCTTTTTTCAATTTGGTTAACTTACCGGGTTACATGTAGTTTAAAGACGGTTCGTCTTTATTCTACGTGTTGTTTCTTTTTGGTTCAGAATATTTCCTTTGATTCAACTGTTTTTTTTCTAAAAATGTAGAAAAATAATAAGCTCGTGTGCTAATAAAAATAGTTATTATTAAATAAATCTGACAACGTTTATATCTCATATACAGTAATCAACATAGTGCGCAATACACGTGAATGCGAGCATTAATATGTACTTTTTATTCATCGACATAATATATATAACATTTATTCATATCTTATATATAAAGTATTAGAGTCGTAATGTTAGTTACCGTACTAAAGTACGTAACAAAAAATAGCAAAACAACGTTCGACAGAATCGCAAACATTTATTATAAAGTATGATCCTAGAGCACGCGTACCAACGTCATGTTAGGAAAGATTAAAGTTTGACGGTTATCGGTTAAGAGATTAAAATAATCGTATACCTTCAAGACGTGTGGCAGAAGTAATAAGTAAATAGTGTCCGGTAGTAACAAATTTTAATTTCAGACAATATTCTTAAAAACAAATTATGAGTATTTCTACTTTAGGGTAAGTAACGTGTTCATATACTCTGTGCTTCGCGCTACCTGAGTAAAGGCCCAGATTTCAAGCTATACGCATACCTCTTAACAAGACATTATACTATAATCCTTAAAATATCAGCTTTACTAAAATGACGTAGGTCGGGGAGCTCTGGAATCTTACACTATAATACATCAAAGGGTATCATCATCTCTTCCCAACTAAACATCCCATATGCAATATGTTTAACACATCAATTAACATCAAACCGACTTGCCTCAAAATTTGTTGTAAAATCAAAGTAACTGTGTAAATGATGACTAGTACCTACTACAATTAGTCGAGTATAGAGCAACACCATCTATATGAAGGGCTTCAAAATCAAAGAAGACATTGAAGAAAAATATGTCTACATAATAGCGTAGGCACATAACAATTATTAAAAAAAATAATAAAAACATCAAAAACCCTACATCAGACCACTCGGCACTCTGATCTTGACAGTAAAAGATAATTACTAATAATCTTTAAAACCAACGTGTCATGAGATAGCATATGTTTTAAGGATGGCGTACACTTGGACAGCCCATAGGAAGTCGGGTCGGGGAGCAACACCTTGCAATGTAAGCACAAATCCGCCGCGATGCGGCTACGCATAGTGTGCGTTGCTTCATACAAAATGTATGAAAGCGATCTAGGCAGATCTAGGCCTGTCAAAAGTATGCGCTACCCTTTACTGCAAGCTAACAGGAGAAGGATAATTTATTATTTGTCACTTGCTCAGTATGAATCTAGATCAATCTTTTCAATTTCTCTACTTTTTATTTTTTGTAGATGACATTATACTTCAGGTCTTATATATCCTTATCCGTAATGGTAAAATATGAAGACAACTAACTAATTTATATTTCGTCATCATCATATTTAATGCAATTATGGATTAATCAATTGGTCACTTATCGTAACATGACGCCGTACAAAAAGTGAAGCTGATTCCTAATTTTGTTACGAATAAAAATAAATGATTTTACATAAGAAGTATTTGTTTATCAGAATTAGTTATCCTTTTTTATTTGTAATCACTTGACATTAACTCTGAGATTATTCGAAATGTCATTCCGTAAATATTAATGCTCGAATTTTTTACACTTCCTCAATTTTAATGAGTCTAATTTTGAGCTTCTTGTCAAATTTGTTTAATTTCGTCAATTGCGATACTCAAACTAATTCATTCATCAATTTTGAGAATGCGCGTATCATTTATAAATACTATATTTAATAACATAAACATTACTCTAACCCCGACGCCATTAAATAAATTAATACCTTCGACTATTTCTAAAATATCTAACGATTTATCGTTGTCTACATGGGCAGCCTCTGTTATATTTACAGTAAAAGCTACTGCCTGTTTTATCAAACATCAGAATTTCTAACACTTCAATCTCTTTCTAACCTTAATTAAAGTACTCAGCCAGAACACGTATTTGTATTTGAAAATCCCGTCCTTAAAACTATTTCTCTAGCTACATTTAGCGCGAATTAATAAAACTGCGATTTAATAAAAGTGATGATAAAACCTGGGCAATACGACCAACTCTTACCAAATTGTAGGTCGTGTTAAACATAACTGGTTTATGCTTGGAGATTAAAAAAAACGACGAGATTACAAAACTAATTAAGTCTCAAAGTTATATGGCAAATGTATGCCCAAGTCCACAAGTTTATTAACACAATTCTTACAAATGAATTATTAATTTCGACAGATTTAGTCGACTTTCCGATAAATACTATCTACATTCAGCTGGATATTAACATACATTATATATGCATGTTCATTAACAGCGTTAAGTTGACAAAATTAACCATTCGATTGTTATGTAAAACGATTATCACAAGACGTGTGTAATCTAATAGCGGTGTGAATTAATATGAAGACTTAAGCTTAGTTTGAATATAATCTTAGTTCATACATAAAAGTTGACAGTTTTTTCAGTTGAATGAATGAGCAAAATTTTTGGTATAATTGTAAGCTCTTACACGAAAGTTTGAACTACTTTCAAATGACATAAAATCATTTATAGTTATCCGAAAAGAGCTTCCATGACTTGAGACTTTAAGTAAACATCCATAGTTAATTCTAATGTTATAATCTCGGGATTCTCAAACTATTGCCTATTTTACTGCCCAATTTCAAATCGTTAGTGGTAGTCGCTTGGACATTAATAGTGGAACGATTGTGACGCATATGTGATTTAACCAAATCGGAATTAACTAACGCAGCCATCAAACTCAATTCACCAGCTAAAACAGTTGCACATATAAGAGAGGCAAGCCTTGCTGAGTTTTCAGCCGGCCTAGCAGCAGCACCTTTAACTCCTAATATCTCTAAACACGCTGACTGGCCAGTTAATACTGTACCTCCTCCAACCGTACCGACTTCTAATGAAGGCATCGTACATGTAATGTATAAATCTTCGTTATTTTCTCCACAGACTTCCATACTAGTAGAGCAGTTACTACTAGTCACATTCTGAGCTGGATCTTGACCTGTGGCAATAAAAACAGCTGTCACCATATTAGCAGCATGAGCGTTATTACCACCGATAGATCCAGCCAAAGCAGATCCAGATAGATTTTTTATTTTATTACATCGAGCCATTGTTTTTGCGTCAGTTTTAAGATTATCCCTCAAACTCTCAGCTGTAATGGTCGTCTCACAAACAACTCTTTTACCCCTGCCTTTGACCCAGTTAATTGATGCTGCTTTTTTGTCTGAGCAGTAGTTTCCGGATAGACTTATAACTTCCATGTCAGGGAAATGAGTTTTTAAAAGCTTGAGAGCATTTTCAGCACCTTTAGAAACCATGTTCATACCCATCGCATCTCCAGTCGTAGCTCTAAATCTTAAATATAATGTTGCTCCATCAACACCTACATGAACTTCTTGAAGACGTGCAAATCTAGATGTTGCATCAAACGCTTCTTTGATCAGTGCATAATTATCTTTATCGTCAAGCCATTGACGACATTCGTGTGCACGCACTACATTCGGTAACTTAACAGCAGGAGCTCTGGTCATGCCAATATCCTCAACTACGCTAGTAATTCCTCTAGAGCCTATAGCTTTTGCACCTCTGTTGGTAGAAGCTACTAAAGCACCTTCTGTTGTTGCCATTGGTATCATATATGCTTCACCATCAACATATAGAGGCCCAGCATACCCAACTGGTATACCGATGTATCCAATCACATTCTCACAGCATGCATTCAACACTTTGCTATAGTCATAATTTAAATAAGGCAAATGTCTGACAGCATTTTCCGTCCTGAATTTTTTTGATATGATTCTTCTACGCAATCTCACACCACGCAACGGGTCGGCTACCACAGTTTCTAATCTGTGCAAGGGAATATGAGATTGTTCCACGAGCATAGCTACTTCATCATCACTAAGAGAGGTGCATACGCCTTCTGAACGATAGATCTCTAAGCACTCAGCCATAGGTCTTTTCTTAGAATTTAATAAAGCAACAGATGAACTCGGTGATATAGAAGGCCAGTTTGGTTCACCAACATATTTCGAAAGGTCTTCTGTCTGAGTGAAAATATCTGTCTTTTCTTCTTCACTACCAATCGAGAACGTGGCTTTAGGTTCAACGTTATTTTTAACGACTTCTTTCACTGTTAAATCATTCATATCTATAACCCAATTCCGTTGCTCCTCAAAGAAAACAAACTTAATAATTAAGGCACAGAGCAGTGTAGCGATTACAATGTAGTCGGAACTTACTGAAAACCATCTAATGTAGGAACGAAATAGTACATTTTCTTCAGACGTCGTTTTAAAACTGTCATTAAAGCTTCCCACCATCATACCACTTTCTCTTGCCCAAGGCCATCTGCTCGTCAAATGAACGCAAAGAAGGCCAGCTGCCATAATCATTTTCACTCTTTGTACAACTGGATTAGGCTTCAAATCTGCTTCAGAAAACAGTCCATCTGGTGCAATCTCTTTTCTTCCAGATGCAAAATCTGCAACCAGCGACAAACAAGCAGGGTAAAAAGTAACGAACACAAGGTAATCAACCAATAAGGCTAAACAAGCAAATGTACACATGTGTTCAAGTCTCGGCACACCAGACAGACCGCCAACGCCGACAAGTAAAACCGCTAGAAGGGTATCTAGCGTTGCTGTCGGTCCCAACAAGGAAAGCGCTTTTCCAACTCTTTTATCTTGATCTTTTCCGGCACTCCAACCAGCTTTTGCCATTCTTGCACCACGTGCAACATCAGCAACAAGCAAAAATAAAAACGGAGCATCCTTAATGCTAGCTAACTCACTCCAGAATAAACTAGCAAGTGCTGATGTAAATATAAAACTGGCGAATGTGGAAAATACACCAGCAATTATTAGAAGATACTTGGACGCTATCTTCTGAAGGTTGGATACTTGATAGTACGCGTAGAGTAACGCCGCACACCGGACGAATGTCATTATTACTGCATCTGCTGCTTGATATTCAGCTTCTAAGCCAGGACAAACTCTCGCCCAACCTGCGCACCGTTCAGATCCGTTTCCAACTCCATTCCTTTCGACACTCGCAGCACAAGCCAAGAGTGCCAATGTAGCGACAATAACCTCCCACTGATGCCTCGCGCAAAACTCTCCGTGTGCACCCCAGACCTTCATTGCGTCTTTTTTCTCAAAAACTGAGAATGGTACCTGTGGACAAAGAAAATTTTTGGTGAGTTCAAGTGGCTCAGAAGTTGTAATCAGTCCTGTTCTTTGTTAAGCTTTTTCAATTTAATGGGGTTTTATATCTCTAAGATGGCGTAAAAACTCGCAACGCCTCGTCGAAATTAGCAACAGTTTTAGAATAAGTAATGCGTACCTATTCTTGACGCGGCATTACCATCAATTAAAACAACTAAACTAAAGCCATAGCGCTTTCCATGTTCCAGTTTATTTGTCAACTTACGTTAGAAAAAGGTGCCAGTTATCCCTTTTTTCTCTCTACCCTAATCTAAATTGTGAAAACCTGGGTAAACTGGTCTAATGACAAATTACCAAAAAGACGTAAATCCATATGTAAATACAATTATACATATTTTTCAGTATTACTTTTCAGTATTAAATATTATATTTTTAATTATCTAGAAAATGTAAATTTTTCTAGGTAGCTAATTTTAGCTTTACAAAAAGTAATGCTTGATAGAATAATACGATAAAACCGTCACACCTTTTGCCTCTGAAAAAGCAGACAATTTATAGTCACGAATTTCTGCTAGAGATAGCGTGCCGTGCAGCAGCTTATCCGGATTTTTATTGCCACCGTCTTACCTATTCCTGCTGCCTAAACGTCAGTTCTCGTCATTAGTTTGTTCCGTGATCGGGAGTAAGGTAGCTGGTAGACACGCCCAAGTAACTCGGATACCGCCCACTCCTTTTCGCTATCTTATAATATCAAATGACTAACAATATTACCTTTGGATAATAAAAGAATGTTAACTATTATTATTAAACATTGTGTTACTATATTTTAAAAAAATCTTCAAGAAATTTCTCAAAGCAAATAGTATACATATGATATCAAGATATGATACTAATATTGGCTCTTCGGCCTTCCCTGGTCGGTCCGAGTCTCGCGGGTTGGTCCGGTAACCGACCTACCCGCTCGTCTTGGACTCGATTGCAGCCGAGAGCAGACATTTGTGTCATGTTTAAGTATTTTTCTGTATTAACTATAGCACCTAAAACAAAAGCATGCTTACTATGGAATTAGTTTAACTTTATGCAATACGTACGGAGATAAATAAAAGTTAACACTAAGAAATTCACACACCAATTATGATCATCTTACAAATGCCTTGCCGGGTACAGTACCCTTGCTTCAGATGATCTTTGATATAAGGCGTGAGCGTTAACCCCTCGAGTAACTTGTCCTGTCCTATGACAACAGTACAAGGAAAATAACTGATTTTGTATAACATACTACAGTCGTAACTTACATCGGGGAATGTTTTCACTGTCAGGTTCTAGATTATGGCAAATATTTACCGTAATGTATATCTTTTGATATTTAATTATTTCCTAAGCTATATTTTGTAACTAGGTTGGATACTTAGTTGTTACTTATTTTATGTATTAATGTATTGTATTTTCTTTCTTTTTTAATGTTGTACTTTTTCCTTATTTGTATATTTCTTTTTCTGAATGCTGGTTGTTTGGAAGAAATCGCTTATTAGCGATAAAACCGCCATTTGTATAAATAATCTACTTGCTGTTGTAATAGTTGTAGTACTTTTAATATGTTTTTGTTGTACAATAAAGAGTTTTTATTATTATTATTATTATTATACTACGCCTGTATTTATTATTATTATACTACGCCTGTATTCTAGGCCACATTCGCGTTTTTCATAATGTGATTAAAGGACCCAGCTAACCAAAGAGTACGAAATCAATTGTTGATATAATAATATTGGTTTAGACATTTCAGACATGTTAACAAAAAAAAAACATTCAAAATACTAATCACTATGGTATTGTTGGAAATTAACAAAAAAACATATTTTATTGAAGTAAAACTTCTTTAGAACCGTTGTAATTTCAAAACGGGTGCAACGGAAAAACGACAGGTAAGAGACACAAATATATATTCATCTCATTCTTTTGTCGATTTACTGAAGTTTCACTTTTATCGTGTGTGAATCGCACACACACCTTTTTTGTTTGTTAATTTCCAACAACTGTGAAGTTATGAGACATAATTAATTTTATCAAAGTAATTGTAATCAAGTATTTTGTCATGAAGGAAAAACATTGATTTGAATCCTAGTTGAACATTAACATTAAGGTGCCATTGACAAGTTAAGTGTCCATACAAGCGAAAAGTTAAAATCACTCGCTATTGAAAATTCCATCAAATTACGGATTTATTATTCGGATTTACATAACACTAATCAAGCTGTTGTTTTGTTTGTTATCTTATTTTTGTTTACGTGTCAAATATAAGAAATCTTCCCCACGCATATCTCTTAAAACCAGACCTTCTTGTTCTTCTTCTTAAAAAAAAAGTTTTTTTTTTAAGAAGAAGCATGAGGTCCCGCGTTCGAATCCCGGGTCGGCCAACAAAAAGAAAATTGGATTTTTCCAATTTCCTAATTAAAAAAAAATGTTGGTCGGGATTGGAAATGTGCCCGGTTGGCGATAGGCTTGCCACCTATCACATTGTGGGGCTTAGTGGCTTCGGCTAGTCGTGGGTGCCTTGGTTGTACCTCTGCCTACCTATTCGGGGCGTGAAGATACTTTGTTCTTCTTCTTCTTTTATAAATATGGCTTTCGATCGTTTTTGACGACTACTTTGCCAATGTCAAGTTGGTTAATTCTTATACAGTCACTATGTACAATGTCATGTCAGGTCAGGGTCTTCAGTAAAGCGGTGGCTTCGTTACTCAAGGTCATCTAGGAGATTTGACGGCAGCGAGGAAATAGACGGTACACTAATTTCTTCATGATTATTTTATTTGTGCACTTTCACTGAACAACATTAATCTAATTCCCACCTAAATTAACCAATTTCACTCAATATAAACACGAAATTCAATAATAATGAAAAAATTACGACCACCTTTATTCACAATGGCGCCAAAACTCGACCTTTCTGTTTAACATGAGTTTGGTCTCTATGACACCTGTATAAAATGACACATTTAAATCTCTAATCAACATAGAATCGAGTTTCTCGAAACGTTTTTCTTAAGTCAACGATCTGTCAACATCTTGATTAGCTAAGTTGTCAAAATAGCAAATTAATGCCTTGTTAAAACATGTTATTAAAATATTTCATGCTTTTTAGCATGGGAAGTATACAGATTTTAACTTATTTTTTTTCTTATTTGATTTATAGGTATATTTTTTATTAAAAAAATGGTAACCATTAAAAAAAATTGCAAATTTGCAAAAATGTTTTTTGTAATAAAATAATTGAAAAATGGCATTAAATTATTTCGTCAACTGGCAAATAGGAAAAAAAACCTAAAAGCTTTGATTTCGCACGTATTGAAGTTTCTTTCTTTAGGTTTTGGCCTTCACGTTACTATTTAGCCATTAATCAAGTAGAAATTTGCATCAAATTTTATATCAATTTCAATTAATTTTAATTAGTCATCAGTCATAAGTCGTCAGGAAGTCGTGTCAGGCTCTTGGGTAAAGCGGTGGCCTGTTTACTCAAGCTCATGAATGAGATTTGGCGGCAACGAGGAAATACGTGATACGCTAATTTCTTAGTGATTATTTCATTTGTGCAGTTTCACTGAACAAAATTGTATAAAATGCCACCAAAATTGACTAATTTCACTCAATATCAACACGAAATTCAATAATTATGAAAAAAATTCGACCATCTTTTCTCTCGGTGGCGCCAAAACTCCGTATTGAAGTTTTACTGTAAGACTACTATGTAAATACTGTTTTACAACTCCTTTTTCATACTCTGTGGTCGACTCTCTGACAATTGTGATTAGGGTTGCCACCCGTACTTTATAATACAGTATTGCACTTTATTTCAGGTAATTGTACTCTATACTTTATAAAAAAAATAAAGTACGCAAAATACTTTATTTTGAATATTTCGGGTTTTTTTTGATTTCGTAAAGTTTAATCGTATTTTTTTGCCAAGTGAAATTTATCGATCCATGCTGAATCGATGTTACTACTAGCGCAACATAACGTATGCATCTGACTTGACTTTTCTTCTGTAACGACAACATTTAGATGCAGTCATAAAGAAAATGTTGTTGCATCTAAATCAGCCTTAACATATCATACTATAACATACAATTTGTCCTATAATCGCACGTACCATACAAACAGATGACTCTAAAAAATTAAACTGTTTCCGTTAGTGATACGGAAGTTTAAATCTGCAAAAACTAATGTACTTACATATGGATTTTTTATGGAGAAATTTCTTTATTAAACACACGTTATAATCCAATGTGTACTTCTGAGGGTTTCGAAGAACTACCTATCAGCTGCACAAAAATGACAGCACATACTTAGCAATTCTGAAGATACATTTTTAAACTTATATAAAACAATTTCATTTTTATTCTCTTTTCCGGCGACATTCTCTTTTACCGAATAAGTTTTTTCTATCATGAACAGCAAATGGCGAGATGGAAGAAATGGAGCGTCTAAATTTAATAAAAAGTGACAAAGTGTTATTATTAATTTATTTTAATTTAAAAGTTGAATGTAAAGACACTCTGGAATTATTTAGGAAAGATTCAAATTTGCTAAAAACAACAAATTTAAATATAATAGATGACAAAGAAAAGTAAAGGAATTTATGTGCAATTCTTTGTGTAATTGTTATATTTCCTATTATTTTTGTGATATTTTCATTCTGTGCCTATTCTTGTGCAATAATTGAGTATTTATATAAATAACAAAAGTGTACTTTATTCTAATACTCAGTACTTTTTTTTTCTTACCCTTAATTACCAAAGTACTTTTATTTGAAAAGAAAAAGGTGGCAACCTTAATTGTGATCATAGGACAGTGTAATTGCTTTTACTATTTTGAAAAGAGACATAGCTATAAGATAGACAGAGAAAAACAATATTGGCGGACGTAATGAATGTACACCTCAAAATAAACATTGATTCGCTGTCTTTGAACAAAATTTTCAGAAACCCGAGGCATGTTGAACAGTAGATGATTTTTGACATGTTGTTACATGTTTGCAGCATTGATGTGTCTTTTAGAAATTGGCTATAAAAGTGGTAGTTTTTACAACAACGTGTATAGCTTTCTATCACGGGATCAGGAATTAGCATCTATATTCTATGCGAATAATACTCAATAAATGTCGTTCAGAAGTATGAAATAACTTATAAAAAATATATTCTACGAATAAATAAAGATAGTATCAATTCCTGTGCTAGCGGAGCCACGGTCCAAAAGTAAGCAATTAAAATTGATGACATTAAGATTAATCAATTTATTTATTGATGTATAAACTCAAATAACTAGTTAAACGCGCTCCATGACAATATCACGAGAATTAGTAAAATTATTTTTATTTAATAACTCCCCATAAACAAAGATGCTCGGGATCCTAAAAAGGTGTAAGCAGGCTGAAATACATATTCGATTCGGTAGTTCTATCATAAAAGGCTCTCTTATTTATACATATCTACTTAGGAAAAGGGTCTTAGGGGGTCATAATCTATTTACCGCAATTTCTTGGCCGTCTTTAAAAATAATTTCCACTACCAAGTCTAGATTTGATGATGGAATTATCGGTGAACCGACGAAAATGTTCAATTTTTGTGACATAATAATTCAAATCGATGTGCACGATTTTTGCAATTGTACTGCGCTTTAATTATGACTTTTACAATTAGGATTATTATTTTTCATTGTTCTTATATTTTGTCTAATTTTTTTCAAAATTTAAACGAGAAATTATTTCCACGAAAAAACCCAGACCGACAGCTGTACATACTCTTCGAAGTACTGCTTACCCTTAGCCAATAACAATAAGCTATCCACGGTAAATTAGTAACGTTAAATTTGGGGATCACACGCAGCTATTATTTAGTTTCAATTCAATTCATTTCTCTTACAAATAACAAAAAAAAATTGTACATACAGTTTGATAAATGTATCTGGTATAAAATAAATAATACTAACGTATAAAAGAAAACATAATATCCGTTTTTCGATATTGAAGAAGTGTTTTGATAATTTCGTCACCGACGGCAACATTTTCTTATAGGTGCACTCTCACCGACTCTCTATACATGACTAAATCATAATCATTAATTATACCAACGTCGGATTACGTATGAAGTTTTTGCTTATCCATAATCATAACATTAAATAAGACGTTAATGGCAGAAGAATAATGCTTTATGTTATAACTTGAACAACCTTTAATAAAATTATATAATCTATTTTCAGAAAAAAAAATCTGAATAAAATCTTATCTCATCTCTTTGTAAAGGAAATTTCCTTAGCCGGAATTATTTATTTCTTCGAAGTTTTTAATGCTAATATTTTGCAATTTGTTTTTTTAGTTAAAAAAATCGTCGTCCTTATTATTTGTTTTTTTTAATTATTAAATTTTTAAATTAAATTTTTATATTATTAAATTATACAGTTTAAACTTTTATTTAAAGTAAATACAACTGCATTATTTTAGTAAATAAGGTAACAATTATTAGTAACATACTATTCTTATATTTCTGACATTTATGGTCGTATATAATCAGTCCTAAATCAAACAAGATACAGCATAAAATATTAATTACAATTTACAAATTAAACAAAACCGAAATGGACTTAATCCATAGTTGTTAAACAAATTAGCTGATGTTTAAAATTAGTACACTTACGCCACTCGAATCAAGTTTATTTAACTACGTAAACTAATGGTCGCCCATTGGTCGAAACTCGACCATAATAAATTTCAATTATAAGTTATCTTATATATATAAAAATCTTGTGTCACGATGTATGTTGCCGATAAACTCCAAAACTACTAAACCGATTTCAATCAAATTTCACATGTATCTGTATTTTGGTCTAACTTAAAAGTTATCATCTCAATTATTCACTTATGTCGTGAATGTAAACGAATAAAATGTATTATCTAATTGTTTCTTTGCTGGTTAGTTTTATGAAGTTCTCATAGATGGCGGTGTATGTTAATTCATCGATAAAATTCTTCAATGTTGTTTGACATCTAGGTTGCAAAAACAACCAGTAGATGGCGCTGTGTTCGGTTTCTTAGAATATAAATTCTATTACTTTTCGAACAATCGATCAATAGTTTATTTTATATTTTAACCTGACTCGACAGATCTATACTAATATTATAAAGCTGAAGAGTTTGTTGGTTTGAACGCGCTAATCTCAGGAACTACTGGTCCGATTTGAAAAATTATTCCAGTGTTAGAAAGCCCATTTATCGAGGAAGGCTATAGGCTATAATATCGTCACGCTAAGACCAATAGCAGCTGAGCACCAACGAAAAATGTTTTTTAAAAATCGGGAGAAGGACGTAGGCTACTTTTTATCTAAAAGTTTCAACGGGTAGCGTTGGAGTGCTAAATATTAAATAAATAGACTACGCGGGTGAAGCCGCGGGAAACAACTAGTTCAATATAAATTCTTAAAATATAATATTCAAATATTATTAAGGTTTATATTGTTAATTATCTTTTTGATAAGAACGCCATCTTCATTTACCTAGACCAACTATTTTGTTTCCAAAAATTATGAATATTATATTTGTTTGTGCGCCATCTGTCATCTTTAACCGTTATCAATATTTTTGTTTGCGTAAAATACGAGATAGAATGTGTAATATTTTATTGTTTTGATTTAATGCACTTTAGAAGCACTAATATTAGAAAATATTAGCGTTCTGCACTTCTTCTACACATAAACTATAAGCTTGTCAAATTTCATACTCCTCCGTCCGAGCTATTTTCGTAAAAACGGGTCAAAAGTTTTTGTTTTACGTATTAATACTATGATTATAAAAGCTCAGTAAAACTGCAAAAAAGTGAACTCAATTTCATTACATTTATTTAAATGTAATTTAATTTGCATTGTAGGTATTTCAGCTAAACGTTAAATAACCTATTGCCAATACTTATTGACTTAAAATTGTATAAAGTTGCTCGATTGACTCCTGTTTCTGTTATCTTGGAAAAGTGCCTACTGTTACATCATTATTTATTAATTTAACACTTAACTTCCAAATACCTAATCGACAACTCCAAAAATATCTAGTACATACACATAGTATATTTTGTTTAGTAGGCTACAGTTTCGATAAAAAACACAAAAGTAAGCATCACACAAGTATTTAGAAAAACATATTTTTATTGATACGAACAAGACACAAGTCCATCCAAAAAGTCTTATTAAAATATTTATAAAAAATCTAAATCTAATCTTAATGTAATCTCGTGTACATAAAGTGATAGATTTTAAAATACATTAATAAAAAATATTATAGTAAATTGATTCACACTTAAAGTTTGCGTCGTTACTTGGCTATCTCTCAAATTTGGTAAAAATCTGATCCATTATGTACCTAATGAAAATTTAAAACTAATAAAATGCATGTTTTTGTTAAAACACAAAGTATGTGAGTTTTTCTTTCGACTTCTTATTTGTGGAAAATAACTTTCTGTTTATGCGCGAAGTTTTTCAGGCAGGAAATCCGACTATTCTTTGTTTATCAAAATTTCACCTCAAATTTTTAAAAACAGAACATTGTTACTTCCACAAGGATCATTTCCAAGTCCTTTTTTCTTCATTGTATACATTAACGAGTATCAAGCGAATATTAAATTACTCGAATGTACATTTGAATATGACATTATGACCACAATACATGATGTAATATTTAGGGTTAAAGGTTTACAGTAATAGAAAATAGCTATGTCATTGTAATTGGAATGGTGCGTTTAAATAGTACTGTTAATCAAAATCACATTAGAACTTACACGTCACATAATGTACAAAACTGACTTGTTGATGTATCTTTAGAAATTGCATATGACCCATGTGATTGTAACACATCGAATTATTATCATATAGGCATATCACAACAGAATTCTACACATTTAAATATTTTCCTGAACATTGTGGTACTGTTACTTATTCAATTGCTACTAAAATTTTATCTGCGGACGTACATTGATCAATGTCTAATAATCCAATTTACATATAATCCATAAGGATCTTTTCTTGTATCTCAGACAACTTATTTAGTGTAGTGGGTTAGATTTCATCTTAATACAATTAAATAAAAAAAAATTAACTAAAATGGCGAAATTGTTTAGGTATTTATTATTATTTGATAAGTTAGCGAACAAAAATACGGTTCTCGGGGTGGTAAGAGATCACCGATTTGTATACCTAGGTACCATAGATGTTGTAGGTGCATAGCTGTCTTGTTGTTTTGTGGCCGAGGTGTTAAGTCAACCCTCAATTTGTTAAGTTTTTCCTCAGGATTGAACACGACACTAATAGCGGCAATAATAGAGAACGCGGAGTATCCCTATCCGTTTAAATTATAACATAAAAGTAAGTTTGAAGCATTACGGCTAATAAATATTTAAAATTTTCACAAAACATGTTTATTTAAGTTTTGCCCAGCTGAATTCTTTGTTTATTATTATGCATTGCTTAATTTTTAATTGTTTTAACCACTTACTTTACTTATTTAACCACTGCCCCAGGTTTCGCTCGTTCAACAATAGCGCCCTCGATTTTACTTAAACAAACTATGGCCTTAAATAACTTATTAAATTTGGTCCTAAAGAAATTTAACTCAAAAACGTCCCTGTCACAAGTACAAGCTGGAGGCGGCGGAGTGCGCCGGCCAAGACCAGCCAAGCGAAGCGCCAGGGTACTACCTAATTACCTTTTCTCGATAGGCTTCGTAGTATTTTTAAACTCTCATATCTTTAGCATAAAATTTTAATCATATTGCTCATACACTCGAGATGTTATTGATATTAGAAAACTGCCGATTCTGTCACTGCGTGATAATGAAAAGTCTTAGGATACTTGCTCAAGTCACAGAAAGCTGAAACTTGGTATTAACATTGGTATTAGTTCTCAATAAACAAAAAAATGCTGAACTTGTAACTCGACTCTCACTAACGGCCAATGTTAATAATGTATCTCAATCTAATGGATTTCAAGCAATCTAGATAGCCACGTATCCGCCGGCCTATCCTCACCTCATTCCACAGAACACAGATGTATTATTGGCAAGCGATAACATAAAAATGGATCAAATTATCAATCTTGGACAGCGAGTTTTGGAGCCTATCCTCACCTCATTCCCATATTTATCCTGTGCACAGATGTATTATTGGCAAGCGATAACATAAAAATGGATCAAATTATCAATCTTGGACACCGAGTTTTGGAGCCTATCCTCACCTCATTCCCATATTTATCCTGTGCACAGATGTATTATTGGCAAGCGATAACATAAAAATGGATCAAATTATCAATCTTGGACAGCGAGTTTTGGAGCCTATCCTCACCTCATTCCCATA
>NJDC01010332.1:27004-39592 GCA_002245475.1 Calephelis virginiensis | reverse complement strand
CACCACAGGTGTTACAGGTGCATGGCTGTTCTATATCGAGCAAAAGTAAGTTTACCAGCTAACCTTATCCTACTTGCCTCCTAACCGGAACACGTCAACGGCAAACGCTGACGTTATGGTGGCAAGAATAGGCAAGGCTGTGTTACCAACCCGGGCGAGTCGCTGCGAAATTCCTCCACTTAGTCAGATATCTAGATGTTAGTCGCTATTTTTACGAGCTGTCTGGCAGAAAGAATAGATATTAGATGTTAATATTTTAAATAGTCAATAGATGTTCGTGCTAGGGCTAGAAGCCAAATATGAATTGTTAGTTTCCAAACGGTTGCCAATTGAGTAAACTTACGACCAAAAACATCAAAGTGCAGCCAAAAACCTTTAAATAGAATTGCGTCATTCGCTAATACAAAATGGAGCCACGAATGAACAGTTAGAACTTAGTGAGCATATTAACATGCGGTTACTGAGGTGTAGAAGAAGCTATTACATATCCACAAACTAGCTGCTACCTGCGGCTTCGCCCGCGTTTTCACAGAAACCCGGTGTGCGATCGGGATTAAAAATAGCCTATATGTTAATCCAGGTCACAATCTATCTGTCTTCCAAATTTCAGACAAATCCGTTCAGCCATTCGAGCGTGAAAGAGTTACAAATATCCATACATCCATACTTACAAACTTTCGCATTTATAATATTAATAGGATTAATACCTTAAGCAATTTTTCCCCCTATTTTACGGCAATTAGGCAGCAACTTCAAAATTGAGACCGACCAAAAAATTGTTTTATGGTCAAAAAGAAGTATCTACACCCATATCCCCAAAGAGGTAGGTAGAGACACAACCAGGGCACCCACGACTAGGCGAAGACAGTTAGTCCCACAATGTGATAGGTGGCAAGCTTATCGCCAACCGGGCACAAATCCAATCCCAAGAAACTTTTTTTATTGGAAAATTAGAAAAACCATTTTTATTTTTGTTGCCTGATCCGGGAATCGAATTCGGGATCTCATGAAATCAAGTCCAACACCTGGGCCGCTAGACCACAGAGGAGTTTAAGGTAAATAATAATAGGTACCTGTAGAATGGACGGATTTTCCAATATAAAGAAATATGCGACGGTGATAGACATCAAACATGGAAATTGTAATAGTGGGTTGTTAACCTGGGTCTGCCCTATGCGTAAGTTAATTTAGCAGCTACCTTACCCTCCTAACGGCACATGACGGTGGCGAGCAATGATATGATGTCGGCAGAAAACAAAAGCGGTGGTTCCAATTTTATAATTATAAAAGACGCAGTACGCCATAATGACGTCGTCACTTTCCGGTCGGGAATGAAGGGTAGGTTGCACAGCAGGCCTAACATCCTGGCCACAAGACAACGACGCTCTACTTATCTATGGTTCTATGGTGTCTATAGGACACTGTTAGCTCTTACCATCATGAGAGCGGTGCGCTTGTTCGCTGGCTTATTACCCGCGAATTGAATCTCTTTAACTCTCCTTTGGAAAACCGTACCAATATCGTGATAAAAATTAGCCTTTATCATTCTTCACCGTCCCCATTAACTCCACACTATATATATATATATATATATATACTATAACAGCGATTTGTGACGACATGAAAGAAAAAGAAAATAACACGCATTCGTATTTACAATATTATGTATTTGGAAACATATCAAATTAAACGAAAATTACACACATCATATTTTGTTCATGGTGTATATGTTTCACAACACTGGGAAGAGATAAATAATATTCGTCCATAGTATAATTGAAATATACATGATGGTCAAACGAAAGAAAGATGGTCGCAGAACGTCGTTTCTAAGCAGATAAACAAATTTCAAATTAACATTTCAAGTTCAGAATGTGATAATCCCATTGAACGAAGAAAGCATAGAGCAGTAAAAGCGCCAAAAACTTATCCCAATAAGAATGACGTCTGATAACAAGCTAAACTTTACCAACATGCGGCCATTGTAACGGATCTGTTTTATACGTAACAATAGTACTATGCCACGATATGCCATTTCCAAATTCTCATAATGAGCCCTTCCAAATGCATACTGTAGTATTAAAAATATAAAGATATGAGGTAAGAAAGGTCTCATTTTGAACAGATCATACTGATAATAATAATAATAGATCTTATTTCCTGTTATTAGAAACTGAAAATAAAAACCCATTAAAAAAACATAGAATTACGCGTCAAACGATACTGACGCAGACGTTTCTAATTTCTATACAACCCGCTAGAGTGTGTGGACATAGTTCTAAAGATGCACGTAATGCATAACCGAATATTAGCTATCTTCAAAACTTAATTTAACAATTGTGTGGAAAGTACAAGTGTAGTTAATAAATTGTTTCTAATAGGCATTACAAAAAACGCGCATAACACAAATGACTTACTAGCAGTCGGGTAAAAAGTAATAGAACTGCTAATTCATTAAACAAAAATGACACACTCGGGCACATCTATACATAATACATTTTGTGGCTTCCAAAGAATCATTCATGAATATTCCATATGGAAATATTCATGGGAACTAAAGAAAACGCTTAACAATCAACGGTGATATGTGCACAAAATATTAAGTACTTTGGTCTTTAAATCTTTATTCAATCGGTGCACAGTTTCAAGTACCTTCAATGTTACATCACAGACTTCTATAACAGGGAAGTAAACGCACTCTCATTTAATTACATTCCGCACCAATGTTACTGCCTTCCGTCATTGTGGCCATACTTATAAAACAAACTATCTTGATAAAGAGCATAATAAATACTGTAGTTCAAAATTCTTTAAAAAATCTTCCTAATTATTGAGCAAATATACATAAATGATGTCTTTCAATTAGGTAAATCCACTCATTCGCACAAACTTTGATACTTGAAAAAATATAAAAAGTAAGAGTTTGTATATGCCGGTTTATTGAAAATAACGTAAAATTCTATTAATTTAATACTAAAAACACAGTGTTTGTTGCCGGACAAAAAAAAGAAATTGTGTTTTTTTTTTATTTTCTAATAAAAACCCGGGATTGAAATTGTACCCGGTTGACGATAGGCTTGCCACCCTATCACATTATGGGACTTGGTGGGTGGTTGCACTTTTCAACCGACTAAAAAAGGAGGAGCTTCTTAATTCGACCCGTATGTTTTTTTGTATGTATGTTACTCGATTATTCCGGTGTTATTGGACGGATTTTCAAAATTGTTTTTTTAATTGAAATCCTATACTCCCGCGGTGGTCCCATTATAATTTGGTCCAGGTGTATATTAGCATACATGAGACAACCACATATGTTTCAAATTTGAAGTCGGTTTTTTGCAGTTTTACTGCGTTTAAATTATTATATTAAAATTAGCTGACCCGCCAGGAGTAGTTCTTATTAATATTAAATTATTAATTTTCCTAATGTTTCGTTAAACATTTTTTTATTATAAAAACCTTCTCCTGATAATAATTAACACAACAAAAAAATTATTGGTCTATACGTTCAAGCTTAATGCCATGAACAAGGGAAAGAGCGATTAATTTTTATACACAAGACTAGCCGACTAGACGGGCATTGTCCTGTCTTTATTATGAATGAAAAAATAAATAAATGAATACACGTTATTATGCACCCAAATTAACAAAAAAATAGACGCTTTCACCTATAATATTTAAGTTAAGTTACACAAAGGCGGTCTTATCGCTTCAGAGCGATTTTTTGCCAGAGAATTTTAGGGTAGACAAGTGGTTCCCAAAGTTGTTTAGGTTACGACCCATCTAAAAAAAAGTGTGTGTGTACTTATGTACACGTGTTAGAAGTTATACTTCTTCGGCGTAATAAGATAAAAAGCTTTTTAAAAATAAAAATGTTATCTATAGCTAACTTCATCATGTCGGTTTTTCGTGACGGTGTGCGCGCGCATCGTAAAAATTTACCCTCATCATTTTTTCCTAACGCGCCAAAAGAAGTATAACTTCAAAAAGTTCCCAAACTCGGGACCCACCTATAAGACATTTAACTGTTACCAATATGAATAAAAGACTAAAGGTTGAATACATTTATTATAATTTTAATAATTTATTTATTTAATTAAGTCTTAATTAAATGACTACTATTGTCAGTCGTTATCGGTAGGTGTTATCGGTAGGGTGGTGTTTTTATTTTACAGGCAGGGTCCATTCAATATTCTTTTGCGACCCACCAGTGGGTCGCGACACATAGTTTTGGAAACCCTGGGGTAGACAATTTATATATTTAAAAAACTAAGATTTCACTAAACTTAATATGTTTTCGATACTAAACTTTCTTGCCAGGCAGCTCGTAAAAGGCGAGCATAGGCTTATTATCACTAACACCGTGACATCTGACCAGGTGGTAGAGTTTCGCAGCGACTCGCCCAGATTGGTACCACTGCCTTACTTATTCCTGCCGCCATAACGTCATGACGTTCCGGTTCGGAGGGTAAGGTAGCCGGTAAACTTACTTTTGCTCGAGGCCTAACATCCTGACCTCAGGTTGGCAACGCACCATTGCCAGTGTGTCTCTAGGCGGCGTGAATTTCTTACCATCAGGAAATCCGTCTGCTTGTTCGCCTTCCTATAACATAAAAAAAAATCCCAGAGAAATCGAGGAGAATACTTAATTTGGTGTACGTAGATGATCTACTTGTTTGAACGAAGTCGTTTTTGTGTAAGTTTACTGTAACTAAATTATTACATACAAGAAGAAGACATGTTGAAACTTGTTGAGCATTTAAGATGTGATTTCTAAAGTCATACACATTAATTAAACGATCCCGTGAACTATAAAGGCATTTTACATTCAAGGCTGAGCGCGTCCTGAATTCATTATCGACGTGTATGGTTGGAAACGTGGCTTTACACTAGGGCGGCTAGGATTTTCAAAAAATTTGGGATAGTTAATTATTTACCTTCATTATTTATGCACATAAAGTATTTTTTTTTAATCTCATGTTACGGTGTTTGTGGTTGGAACTTGGACTGCCTTAAAAAGACTTGATCGATTTTTAAGAAATGCTCTTGTATATTCAGCGTATGAGAATAAATCGTAAAGTATATGGTACCCAGTTAGGCAATTTGTCATTACAACGTTGCGGGTCAGCCAACACAAACAAACTAAAAAAACTAGAGTAAAAACATCATATTGTAGCTTCATTTGCAAAAAAACTCTGAATAGTAACGTAGTAGTAACGAAGTAAAAGAAAATACTGTATAAAATGTAAACTTACTAGGATTAAATAAGTATTTATTTACCAAATACTTGAAGACGTACATACATAGACTTAAATTAAAAAGCATTTTTCTTAAGTTTAGAAATTACATCCGTTAGATAATTAATCTTTAGTGCTTCAATATTTTTAAAGAATGTGATGTTTACATAAGAGTAGGACTTTCTCCGAAACAAATATCTACCAATTTAAGAAAATAGAAAATCTATTTTTTTAACCAAGATTAAAAAATACTATTTATAGAATTTAGATCACAGCAAAAAGTCTAATCATAAAACAAAAACATTAAACCAGTAGAAATGTATTTATATATATAACATTAAAATTTTACTTTTATCTAGTTACAGATAAACCATGTAAATCGATGGTCTGCAATACAGTAGTCGAATTGGTATCGGTATCGACAGGATTATTTGAAAGGATAACTTTGACGTTTAAAATTTTAAGAACACAAAACAATATTTTTTGTTATATTCTGTTCAGTTAGTTGATTGTTTTATTCACAAATCATAAAAAGGACTAATACAGATTTGGTTGTCCTTATCGAAAATTAAATAAGTTTGGATTTGAATAAAACCAATATATCGAAATAAGAAAACCAAGGTTGCAAATTCTAAAGCGAAATTAATTTAAGTTTAATATCTATTTTATGACAAAGAGTCTTTGTTTCAAATAATACTTAGTAACTCTGAAATATTACGAAACTATTCGTGTGTTTTTCATTAAATATAAAAACAAGATGGCCTTAGACAATTAACACTAACGAGTGTAACAAATTAAAATAATAACACAAGTAAATTTGTAAAATAAGTACGGAACATTTGAAGTAAAATATTATTTATACTAATATTGATAACTACAGTAATGAGATACCTAATATTTTCAATCTGATGTTTGAATTTATAAAGCGTAGTTATTTACCGTTTAAAAAAACAAAAACGAAACAAATGGTTGAACAAAAATGTATTCGTTTGCCTGATTTTGTGAATTTCCCCCTGTTTCCCAGCTCGTTTAGTCATCCTCACAGCACATGTTATGGACGTAGGATGATTTTATAGAGCATATTACATTTTTTTTTACTTGGGGTAACAATTGAAATAATATTTGACTTAAGTTCAGGTTCATATTAACTTTGAATGTTAAAACTAATTTTAAAAAGGTTTTTATTATATTAGTTTATTACTTGTCTGTAATTAGTAGTAAATTAGTATATACCATAACATAACGTTTTTGAAACTGGATTACTTTAGTCCCAAATAATGGTAAGTTTTTGCAATATAACAATGCTTTTTACTTTATGAGAAGCTTTGCAAGAAATAGAGATATTTATAAAACCAAAAGACATTTCACTCACCACACATCAAACAGAAGTAGACATTTTAGAATATTTAACATAAATTGTAGAAATATCGCGAAACCAGTGAAATTTTCCATTAAAATTTGTACATCATATTCAATCAACAAACTGATCCCTTGATGAACGGCCCGTAAGCGCTGTCATTACAAGTTAGATTTTTTTATGAAGGGGAGAAAATTGATTTGTGTAGTTTTTAAATTACAAGGGAGATAACATTTTTGTGTCACATTACTGTTCGTTTCCAAAATAAATTTTTAGGAGTCTCAGACTATTCAGATTTACTTGGTAATCCTAGCAATGACGAATCGAATAAGGCAACCATTGTTGCATCGCCATTTTTTCCCGCGAAAGTTTTGACAGGTGAATCACGTTTTGAATTCGTACTTGATCTGTTTTTTTTTTCATATTAAAACCAGACACTGATTACATGGTTTCCAGCCAATTGTTTTTAGATAACGTCTTTTGTTTGCAATCATGCTACAACTAGATAAAATATGTACTTATAATTCCGCAATAATAATTACTAAGATTAGTTTTTAGTGCAAATAAGAATTAAATAAAAAAAATGTTTTTATATAATAAGGATATTTTTTTACATTGTTTGTTCATTTATATTAAAATACTAGCTGTTCCGGCGGCGGCCTTCGTTCCAACCGTTTACCGTTTTGTCCTAGTTTTCTCGAAGTCGAACGGGATTAAAACAATTATAGGTATATCCGTCTCCTAGCTTGCTATTAATCTTCAGCCAAATCTGTTCAGCCGTTCTTGAGTTACAAATAGTGTAAATGATACGACTTTCTTTTGTTAATAGCTAAATCAAATTTTATTATACAGGTTGTCCAGTAATTAATGGATAACCCTTTAACTGTGGCTAGCTCGACTGATGCTCTACTAGTAAAATAAATATGACCTCAGTAAAAGTGTCATGGTTTTCGAGATATCGAGTTAAAACCGTTTTTTAAAAAAATATCTCTTAACGCTCGTTTATTTTTATGTCATTTCTTTAAAAATCAACATTTTTGGGTACCGTTTTTTTTAAATACTCTTAGATAGTTGATTCATAAATGCCTGGTAGCTTGTAAAAGGCGAGCATAGGTTAAACAGGTGCTTAATAACAATACCTGTGGTGGTAGAATTCCGTGCAGCAACTTGCCCGGATAGGGATCCACCGACTTACCTATTCTTGCCGCTATAATGAGAGTGTCATGTCTCGGGTCGTCGTCGGTCGACGGTAAAGTAGATTCGGTTCGGTTAGTTAGACTCGGTAGATTTGCACAAAAGGCCTAACACCCTGGCCACCAAACAGCGACACACCCAGGCACGCTGTATGCAGTCTACAAAACCTTGGTTATCTCGTAACTTCAGGAGACCCGAGTGCCTATTCGCTGTATTACACAAAAAAAACAATTAAGGAAAACTGCAAAATCCGACTCCAATTTCTTTAATTAACGCGTCGCGATTTGATCAATCTATGTATTTTTAAAAGAAAAAAATATTTTCACATCGAAATGAAGATCAATCAAAGTCAGTTAGCTATTGGCCGAGTAATCACGTGACTGGTGACTTACAAAAAACTTAGTCAAATTGAAAACCTCTTTTTTGACAATAGGAAAAGCATTGACTTTAATTCTTACTTGTAGGCACTTACGTACTTGTAGATTGCTTTGTCATTATATTAGTACTTTCATTGTACAATATAGTACATTCGTACTTTTTTATATTTTTTTTTAATTTCTTGCATATTTGTAATTATATTATACAATAAAGAATAAATAAATAGTCTTTAATATTAACATTTACGTAAAATTACCAACAACGCTTGATGAAGTGCCAGCGGTGAACAATATAAATTACTATCAAATTACACAGCTCCAAACTAGTATTGCGTTGTTAAGTCTAAATCTAAGTTTAGGTCTAATAAATCACCGACATTACTTCCTACTTAGTCACTAGTCAAAATACATTTGAATCGTGACATATAAACGAACCTAACTACAAAAAAATGCAAGGATTTAGTGCGTATTTCAATTGGCAGAATAATAATTTTATGTCTATTTGAATGAACAGAAAATATAGTACCACCATAAAATGCTAATCAAATGTCAATAAAATAAGTAATATATTTTGCCTAATATACAGTAAAAATTACTAAAATACAGTTAAATCAGAATGTAAAAACTTTACAACACGTGCGCAACTGTAAATAAAAACCTTATATTTATCAAATTACATAAGACAAAAGGATTATTGCGTTATGATCTTAAGTATAAATAATCTTACTTTAGGTCTAATAAAACACCCAATAAATGACAATACTTCCTACGAGAAGGTACGTTTATAAGCACAGCTTACAGACTACTTATCAAATTATGGTTCTATTTTTCTGAATCGTCTTACTCGAAACCGTGAGTCGTGACATATAAACGAACCGCACTACAAAATAGACGCAACGTTTAGCATGAATTCGCATCTAAAATTAGCACTGCAATGCAATTAAATTTGTATTATATCACATTGAAATAAAGTACATTTTAGCAGAATAAACATTGATTTACGAAATTAACACTACGTAGGTAGCGTAAATTTCTACTACTAGCGCTTCTAGCGCTTTGCCGCGGTTTTATTAACATTTTCGGCACTCTTGAATCAAATAAAATCTAAGTAATTTTATTTTAATGCCCTGTATTTATTTTTTCAAAACAGTAAGTGTGAGTATGTTTTGTTTTAATATAGTTTTAAATCTTATGTTAAATTACTGGCGCTAGCTCCACACATTTTGATCGACTGAATCCTTAACCGAACTTAACAGAAAGAAGATTTTTTTGCGAAAACTTAACTACGCACTACTGTGCTTTTAGACCTAGTCTGCACTGCGAATTTTCTCGGAACGATTTATTTCTCGCAATTCTGTAACATGAGTAATTCGCATTGGCGATGAAAAATTCGCACGGAAAAAAAATGATCAGTAGGGTTACTCTTGAATCATGTCTGAATTGCACGATGTCATGCAAATAGGAATCATATACCCATTTCTTGTAGGTACTTACGAACCCAGTACTAACGGATTATTAAATTTAGTTAAAAATTAATTCAACGAATCCGATAAAATAATTTATTGTTTACCATTAACTAAATGATTAATAATAAATATCTCCGGACAAATTACACACATTGAATCTAAACCCAAAGACAGAATTTAAAAACGTACACTTCTTAGTTACTGAAATTGACGAGAGACGAAGAGAACGGATATCAATCTTGTCTGGAATGCTTTTTTTTTTCAATTTGTAATAAAAAAAAATTGTACGTATGAAAGCCTCTGTATGGCCTCACACGTGAGACGTATGTAAGCTTATGTCGGTAATTATGCAAGCCCGTAAGTAGAGTGGAACAGAAAGGAATGCTCACTTTTACCATGATCACCCACGCTGACATTGCACATCAGATTCGAAGGCTTTCTTCGTGGAAAATAGGTTTTGTACTAGCGGGTAAATAGCTGTTTCGCATATCGCAGTTTTATTCTTAAACTAGCTGTTGGCTAAGACTTCGTACATACGTTGAAGTGACGTCCTGGCTAGTGATGGTCGATGAGGGACGAAAGATTTTCGTGCAGTAAAAGTTATCCCAAACTTTGACCCTGGCTAATACACGGAATTTGGTGAAAATCCGTTCAGTAGTTTTTGCGAGAACAGTAAACAGACAAACCGACAAACAATTTAATAACCTTCCTTTTAAGTTCTGTATCCCATATACGACAGGTAGCTAAATGTAAAAAAAATCATGGCTAGATTAATTTTATAGCTTTTTTTCAATTAAGTATTTTATGCATAGATGTAAACTAAAAATCTATACAATTTATTTACAAACACTTGTACTTTCCACAATATATTTTTATTGGTTAGCCAACCGGTTTCGCTATACAAGCATCATCAGGGACCAGCACCGACGATAAGAAGTATAGAAATTAAAAATCTATATTTTGTCTGTCTGTCATTATGCAGAGTATGATATCTTTTTTCTATTAACTTATAAGAACAATACCTATAATCATGTTTGTACAGAGTAGTTACTGTAGATGAAGATTAAACAGTGAAGAAAATATCAAAGGAAAAGATGTTTACAAGTCGGAATTTGAAAGTTTTTTTACGAAGTTTTTGGTGTGGATTTTAGTGAAGTGAAGGTCCTGAGGGTTTCGTCCGGTGTTCCACCCCTAAATCCAGCCCTCAATACCTAAGCCTTTGTGTACCTTTTTAACCTGTGTTTATTAATAATGCTCTGTTCCTATAATAAACGAAACGTAATCCATAAGTTAAACCATTCGTAGTTTGCTCAAAAGTAACGGAGCGTTACTCATATTTTCAAAACATGTTCAGAGTTAATTGTCGAAAATGAGCAGCCGTCGTTAGCAATCTTACTAATCATACAAAATGCTACCATCCGTAATCAAAACGATTCGTTTCTTCGATATAGGAAAAAAAGTATCTCCACGTCGATATCTCCGAAGAGGTATGCAGAGCCACAACCAGAGCACCCACGACTAGCCGAAGACACTAAGACCTACAAACAATATGCTAGATGGCAACCTATCGCCAACTGGGCACATATCCAATCACGGGCATCGTTTATATTAGTAAATTGAAAACAACATTTTATGTTTGTTGCCTGACCCCGGAATCTAACCCGGGACCTCATGAAATCAAGTCCATTTAAGACGACAAAGACGAGTCCTCCTTTCCTTCGCTTTTTCAAAGGTGGTTTAAACTATAAGTTGACGTAATCGCTAACCGGGCAAAGTTATTTTTATTAGAAAATTGAAAATACACCTTTCCTTGTTCTTTTGTTGCCTGACTGGGGAATCGAACCCGGGACCTCCAGAGGTCAAGACCGACGCCGGATGGGTAGACCAGAGAGGCGATTATAGGAACCGGGCGTCAGTCGATAAAGGTATTGAATTAGAAGGTTTTCGCGGCAATCTAATATCAGTCCTTCGATTGCAACATAATCAGCGGTTTAGGCGTGAAACAATAAGGAATCCACACCAACACTCCGAGTTAGGAAAACCGTGACGTCATCAATCGCCCCCGACTAAATTAGATTTTTTATGATATTGGAAGGCAAACAAGCAGACGGATTTCCGGATGGTAAGAAATTCACGCCGCCTAGAGATACCAAAGGTGGTAATGGTGCTTTGCCAAACTGAGGTCGGGATGTTAGGCCTCGAGCAAAAGTAAGTTTACCGGCTACCTTACCCTCGAAACCGGAACATGTCATGATGTTATGGCGCCAGGAATAGGTAAGGCGGTGGTACCAACCAGTAGAGTCGCTGCGAAACTCTGCCACCTAGTCAGATGTTACGGTGTCTATGCTCACTTTTTACGAGCTGCCTGGCAGGAAGGCAGATGGTCTATTCTACAAAGGAGCCCGGACCATCACGGGGTAAAAAACGACGTAAAAAGGATTTTTTGGAATCAATTCGGAAATTACGAAGGAATCGATTAACATACATAAAAAATATAGAGGTTTATACAACCTACTTCTTTTTTCAAAGTCGGTTTAAATAATATTTGCCCGTACAAAAACAACTTATTGGTATAGTTTATTAGAAGACTGAAATAGACATAGGCAAGACAAGTTCTAATTTAATATAATGGAATCTATATCTAAAACTGAAACGCCGAAATCGTATATCGTTGGAAAAATTGGACCGATTGGGCTAATTTAGGTTTTGAATGATCTGTGGAAGTTTAATAGATAAAAAAAAAACGGAAAAAAAACTGCGAGGAATCTAGGAAAAACAATATATTTAAAAAAACTAAAAGAGTAGTACAAAGTTCGCCAAAACTGCTTGTTTTTAATAATTTTCAAGTTTGATTTTTATTTTTGTAGACATTCCAAATTGGTTAAAACCTGATATTGATCAAATCATTCGTATATATTCAAACTGACGAAGTTGCAGACAATGGCTAGTATTAGATG